>JAVCKT010020585.1:0-25882 GCA_032273925.1 Rhynchotus rufescens | reverse complement strand
CCGCCTCCCGCCGCCGCCGCTTCCCGCCGCCGCCTCCCGCTCTCGGTTCGCCCCGCGCCGGGCCGGGGTCCGCGCGGCCGCCGCCGGCCCTGCCCTCGGTCCCGCCGGCGGCTCCGGCTCCCCCGGGACCGGGTTGGGCCGGGGGGATCCCCGGGATCCGGCGCTTCCCGGGATCCGCGCGGGCGGAACGGGAACGAGCCCGGGCCCCTCTCCCCGTGTCCCGAGCCCAAACTCCCCGTGCACCCCCTGCCTTTCCCATTCCAAGGGGACCCCAGGCCGCTCCCGCCTCGGGAATGCCGCTCCCAAAGGGAAACTTTCCCACACTCCTACCCAAACCCTCGCCTTCCAGGTTTTATTTGACTTTATTTGACTTTTCCCCCCTTTCCTTCCTCGCCCCCGGCCGTCGTCGGGTCCTTCCTGGCTCCGCCGCCCGGGCCCGGCTCCTATTCCCGGCATTCCTTCCTCCTTCCCTCTTCCCGGGGCCTAAATATAGGCCAGCGTCCCGGCCGCGGGAGCTCGGCCTCCTCCCTGCCGCCCCTTTGGGCTTAAAGGGGGGATATTTATTTATCCAGGGGCTTCCAGTCCCGCTTTAGGCGCTGTCCCAAACGGGCTCTGGATGATGGTTATTCCCTAGGAGCTGGGAAAACTTCCCGGATGGACACCAGTTGTGCATCTTCCTTGGAGCGCTGCATTTCTTGGCATGGCTTTTGCCAACCCCGGGCACGCTACTACTCTTAAAAAACACCCAGGCCCATTACAAGGTCGGAGGGGAGCCCGGAGTTTTGTGGGTTCAGGCGAAAATCAGTGGTTTTGCCCCAAAAACCAGGCTTGTGTGGGTCTATGTGAGGTTTTCTGCACTTCCCAAAGGGACCTGTCGCTCCCGAGCCGCTTTCCCGGCTCTCCTGGCGTTTGCAGCAAAGTGTTCGGGTGCTGCAGGAAGAGCTTGAGCCCGACTCAGGGCTTAGGCTTAGCACTTAGGCCTAGGCGCCTCTCTCCGCGTCGCTCCGTGTTTATCCTCCAAGATTTTCCTCCAAATTTTCCCCCTTATTTCGTGCTCCCGTTGCAGGAACCAGGATCCAAACCGCTCCTCCCGTTGCCCGTCCGCCCCTCCTATGGATCTTCCCGGCACGTATAGCCCCTATACCTTAACCATAATGCCAAAGACGCGCCCGGCTGCTGGATTTACGGAGGAGGCCCCGATTCTCCGGAGGGTCGGACGGGCAGCTGGAGAAATATTTTGGATTCCAGCTCCCCGCGTTGGAGCGCTCGAGGTGGGAAGGGAAGCGCTCCTCGGCGGGGACCTGACGGGCGACATTCCTGCGCTCGCCGCCTCCTCGGGCGCCGATCGCCGCGCAGATTCCGGCTTATTCCCTTCACGTGGGTGCGGGTGGTATCCAGGAGGGTTAGGAATTCACGCCGGGTCTTTTGGGGCGCTTTTTTGGGGAGTTTGGGCGTCCCGGAGCTTCGTTTCGGCGGTGCCTTCCTTATGGGAAGAGGTTGGCGTTCGGGAACGCTGGCGTTCCTGCTGCTCCCCTGATCCCGGCCTTGGGAAGGGCTGGAGAATAAGGAGAGCCCAAGCTACGGTTTCACCCGAGTTTTCCCCCTTAACCTGGGAAAATCCTGTTGCATCCAGGAAAATCCCGTTGCATCCGGAGGGGGTGATGTCCCCAAACCGAATCCCTCCCAGCCCTGCGGCAAGAGGGGGCTCCCAGCAGCCCATCCCGGCCGTCGCAGCATCCAGCCTGGAATGTGAGGCATTCTTCCCCTGCTCTTATCTCTGTTATTCCTTATCGGGAAGGTCTCGCACAGGTGGCGACGGCATCGGGAGGCGGCGGAGCCGAAGAGCTGCGTGCGGATAGCGAGCGCTTGGGAGCGGAGCCTTTTCCCCGCCGAGGAAAAGCCTTTTCCCGCCTGGACCTGCTTCCTCCGAGGGTAAATCCGTGGCTTTTTTTCCCCTTCTTAAGTTATCCTTAAGAAATTCCTAAGATATTCCTAAGAAATATCTTAAGAAGATGCTCCTGCAATGGTTTTGATGGCAAGCCCGTGGTGATAAAAGGATATTCCGAGGGCAGAGGATTGGGACAAGCCTGTCCCTCAGGCCGGGACATCTGCCGGCTCCTCCGCACTGTCGGAGTTGTTGGATTCCCATGTGAAAGGAACGGGAATTCCTGTGAAAGGAACAGTGTTTTCCCACCCCGGCGCGAGAATTGGCACTGGAATTTGTTGAGGAGTGTCTGGGGGGCCTCCATTGGAGGATAAAAGGTGATTCTGGCATCAACTCTGGATTAAATTGCGGAATCCCGGCGGGAAGGGACGGTGGCGTTCGGGAAACAAAGCGGCTTCCCTGAGGAGGGGAGAAAAATGGGAACCTTTGGTGGGTTTTTGCTGTCCAGGGGGAAGTTCCTGGCCTCTTATCGGGCAGGGAGTCTCCGTGGCTCTGCAGGAATGTCTGCAGGTTGGCACTTTGCCGCCTCCAAGGGGCATTTTCCCCCTGCACCTTTCCCTGCACTCCCAAATCCCTTGTTTATCCCGAGTTTTCCACGTCCCTGGAGTGCTGGAGAGGAGCACGTGCCGAAAGGGCCCTTTGGATAGGGCTGTATTTCATGGAGATGTCCGACCTGCTTGCACGGAGCACCGGCCACTAAGGCCGTTATCCTAGACACACATTTGGGTCAGATGAGGGATTTTTTTTGTATTCCAGCTGGATTTTGTCCCCTTTTTGGAAGGGGGTTGGACCAGCACTGGGTGATCAAATAGTGTCACCGTTTGCACCCGATCAATTTGGTTCCTCCCCGAGCGACCGGGTCCACAAAAAAGCCCAACTTGGCCTCCTCTTTGTGCACTCGGTCTTGCAGGAAACAGTTCCCCACATCTTGGGATAAAACTGTCGGGTTTTGGCCTTTCAAGAGCCGAGGAGTTTGGAAATAAGAAGAATAAATAGGTGAGGAGGGAGCTTGAGTCCCCCCTCCGATCAAAACGTTGGAAAATTAATGCAAAAAGGGGTTAATCCGTTAGGGGCAGGGGTGTAAGGTTGGACCCAGCGGGCTCGGAGCCTTTGGGAAGGCGCCGGTGCCGGAGCGAGCGGCAACGGGATGCCCCGTTACCGGATCCAACATGGATGGGACGTGGCGAGCTCCAAAGGTCCCTTCCAACCTCCAGGATTGTGTGATTCCGTGCAAACAGCTGGGACGTGGTGGCAGTTCCAGAGCGCTTTTGAAGGCGAATAACTGTCGTTTTTTTCCCGCAGTTCCTCCCTGGGAAGGAATTCCGTGCGTTAGCAGCGCTGGGAAGCGCTTCTTCCGTTCGCCTTGCTTGGGACTTGAGACGGAGCTTCTGGCCGCGCGCCGGCCCCGCAGGTTGGTGGCGACGCGGGCACCTTCCTTGCGGGATGGGGAGCTCCGCAGGGAAAAATCCCGCAGGGAAAAATCCCACAGGGTAGTTTGCGGGCGTCTTCCTTGATGGCCGCCGAGAGCGCTCGCGTGGATGGATAATGCGGATCGGGAATTGCCAGGTGGGAATTGCCAGGTGGGAATTGCCAGGTGGGAGTTTTCGGACGCGGATGCAGCTGCCCGGGAGAGGGGGCTGCTGCCGTCAGGATGTGGGACAATGGTGGGAAATGCCTGGGAAATAGTGGGAGATGCTGTGCTGGAAGCAGCCGAGCCTCTTTCCCTTTGGAATGAGGCCCTGGGAGCAACTAGGGAGCAAACGGGCACCGTGGGGTGGAAGTGGCCGCCGAATCCCGCGCTGGTGCCCGAGGTTCCTGCGTCGCAGCCGGCGCTTCTGCTTCCAGGAGCCTCCGCCTTTGGGATAAGGGAGGTCACCGGGAAGCGGAGGCAGGTGAGGCTGGGAGGAGGCCCGAGCTGAGGCCCCTGGATAGCTGCGGATCAGGAGGCACAAAATATCCAGATATCTCAAAGCTGTGATTTGTGTTTTTCCCGTGCTGGCTCCGGCTGCGGTGGCTCTCCCACGTGGGGCGGGATTGCTCCTCTGGAGCCGCTTTGGGCCCGAAATTCGGGAAGTTTTCTGGGCTGGAGTCTCCCGTTGTGCTCGTGTCACATACGGGTCCTGTCTCCAAGGCCTTTTGGGTGCCGTGAGGTGGCAGCGGGGCTGGTTGTCACCCGGGATGGGGCAATCGCTGCTCAATCCCGTCACTAAACACAGGGGGGGAAAAAAAGCAGGGAATGGGGCCTCATATCCCACGCCAGGGCTTCCGGGCGATCCCGGCTCCCTGCACATTCCCTGGTGCGTTGGGTGGTTCACCAAAAACCTGGATAATCCAGCGAAACGCAGAGCTGTGGGTAGGGGTCCCGCCTTGGCTGCGGAAGGGGGATTGTCCTGGGAAGCGAGAGCACCGGGATACAGCTCTGGATGGGCGTCGGGAAGGGGCTGGAGCTCCTTGGGAGGCTGCGGAGCAGCCGCCTCCGGAGCCGGGTTCCGCGTGGATGTGGAGCGGGCGCAAAGGAGCCCTCGGAGGCGCGGGAGCCTCGCTCCGAGCCCGGCTTTGCAGAGCCCGGTCTCGATGGCAGGAGCCCGATGCCCGCGGAGGCGCCGGGAAGCGCCGGCCGCTGGGAATGCCTTTTAGGGCTGTCGGCGGCGGGCAGGAATCCCTTCCATGTGTGGGCAGGCTCCGTGGCGCGGCGGTGCCCGCGCCTGCCGTTGGCGCCGCGCCTGCTCCGAGCCCGGCGCCGCCTCCGCACTCCTTCCCGCGGCTCCGGCCGGCGCGTCCTAACGCCCGAGTTTTCCCAAATCCCCGCTCTTGGCTCTTGCTTTTCCGCTCTGCCGGGGGCGCAGAGCCCGGCCCAAACGTTCCCCTTGAAGAAGTTAAGCCGGAATTAGCAGGAGCAGCTCTGTTCCTTCTCCTTGGATTCCTCAGTTCCCTGCCCCGAGGAGCTGGGGGCCGTCGAGTTGGCCACGAGCCCTTGGAAACCCTTGTGCAACGAAGCCCTCCCTGCTCCAGGACGCCCTAGGGACGGATTCCAGGGGCGCCTCCGGATCCCGCTCCAAGCCGACGGGGTCTCCGCAGGGCCGGAATGCCACCGTGGGGCTGGGATGAGGCCGGTGGGGAAGCGTTCGGGTAGTTTTATAGTTAACCTGCGGAGCGCTTGCGCGCGGAGCAGAGGTCCTGGGAAGGGCTGAGGAACGGACTATTTTTACCCCGGCGCACACAGGCCCCGCCGTGTTTATTTTAGCCTCGGCCGCCGCTTAGGCGGGCCTGTTTTTACTAATACTAGTACTATCAGATTAAAAAAAAAGGGAAAAAAATCCCACGAAACCCCCCTGGGAATCGCAGGGCACCCGACTGCTCCGGGACCCTGAGCCTGGACAGGGACGTTGCAGGGAAGTCTCTTTAAGGAGCATTTATCCCGATGGGATAAACGGGAAGTGCAGCAACCATCGGAGTTGGGATGCGGGCTCTGGCCTCAAATTATACCCTGTAATTTTAGGCTTTTTCTCCCTTTTAAGCTGCTGCCTGATGCGTCTAGGTGCTCCCTTCCCGTCTGCCGGGCGGGAAGGATGGAGATCGGGATGGATCGAAGGTCCCTGTGTGTGTGCACATACGTGACAGTGTGTCCGTACATCCCTCGGGCTCGGCCCCTGGGAATTAGCACCGGTTTATATGTGACTTTTGGCAGCGTTGGAGACGGTGGCATTCGGCAGCCGGGGGTTTTGGGGTGTCGTTGAACATCCAGGAGAGCAGAAACGGCCTGTGCAATGAAACCACTCGCTCTGTGAGCCGATATCAGCAGAGCCCTAATGTTATAACGCAGAAAAAGCAAATTATTGGGCAAACACCCTGGAAAAAAAAGGGAAAAATCAGGGCTGTCCCCGTGTTGGCAGGCAGCGGGTTCGCACGGCGGGTTCCAGTTTCACCCGGGATATTCCATTGCGGTCACCTAACACCGCGGTGCAAGCGAGGTGACTTCATTTAAAACATTTATGGAAAGTATTTTGGGAGGAGAGGGCCCGGAATGCCGCTCTAGTATCGCTTAAAAATATCCCTTGGGGCACTATCAGCTTAAAAGATTCCCGGGTTTTATTTGGGAGCCACGGCTTCCAGCTTCGGCCGAGGCTCTTCCACGAATGGGGAAGGCAGCTCCTGCTTCTTGAGCATTCCCAAGGGGCTGCTCCTGCCTCTTGGATAATTCCCATACGGAAAAGGAAGCCCGGGAGGTTGAGGGGGCAGCTCTGGAGCCCCCCCCAAGGCTCCTTTCTGCCTGCGCGGAGCTGAACCCGATTTTCTGGGATGAGAACTGCTCGGACATCCGGATTGCGCTGAGGGGCGCGCAGGGAAGTGGCGCTCCATGGGTAGGTTGGGGCGCGCGCCCCGTGTCCCCCCCCCATGGCTTTGGGGCTCCGCGGTCGTTTCAGCGCTCCCGGGAACGTGCTGGCCGGGAACGCGGCCGTGGCAGCTGCCGTGCAGCTGTCCCTACGGATCCGCCGGCGCCTCCATCCCATTCCCCCCCTTTTCCCTCCCTTTCGGCCCAGGGTGGGTTTGGCGCCCGAGGCGCCGTCGGACCTGGCGGCTCCTGGGCAGGAAGGGCTTTCCTGGCGCTCCCGGCTCATCCCAAGGGGAACTGAAGCACGGAATGGCTGCAGGGTGAGCGGGGAAGCACTTGCCGCCCCTCGCAGCTTCTCGTGGGTGGGAACCTCCCGGCGGCTCCGGCGTGTCCGAAACCGCCGCGTTCCCGCTTCCCGGCCCAACCTACCGAGCAGCCGGGCCCTTCCCGGGGCGAAGGAGCTGCTGGGCGGGAATGCCGGGAACGCGAGCGGCCGGCGGCTCCGTCCTCGCCTCCGCTGGAGCCGGGATCCGCGGGGATCCCATGGGATACGGGACGGGCAGGCCTTGCTCCCAGCTCCTGGCCACGCCGCTGATCTAGGGAGCCGATAAGCTTCCAAGCTGATAAGGGAGCTGATAAGGGCAGGTTTTCCCCCCTGTTCTTCCCCTGCCGAAGGGAAGAAGTGGCAACGAGGGAGGGAATGGGATTGGGGTGCAGAGGGAAGGGAACACAACTCATTCCAGCCCTGGATTGTTCTTTGCAATCCCTTTTTTCCCCCCTCGGCTGCTGCTTTTCCCTCCTCCGCAGCCTCCCGCGGGAGGAGGCAGCTCGGGCGCCGGCCCAACCACCTGCCGCCCCTTGGGCTGAGCTTAACTCCCCCTCCTAAACTGCCAGGCCAGGAATTTCGCCGCGGGCTCCTTGCGAGCAAAGGAGTTAAGTAGGGGGGGAAAAATGCATCAAATGCTCCATGCAAACGCCCCAAACGGGGTGTTTTCCACCAGGATCCCATCCCGCCAGTGCCGGTAAGGACAGAGAGCCTGCCGGCATGGAGCAGCAAACCTTGGGATAAGGGAGTTGGGAATGACTCGGGGGCGCTGGGACCAGCTCCCAAATCCTGGGGTATTCCCATGGATTTGTGCACGCGCCTGTTGCAACCCCAATGCAGAGGTTTGCATGGCTTAGAGCAAGGTCCTCTCTTGCTGGAATTGTTGGGAGAGGGATTTTTTAGGCTTAGCCTATGGAAGAGAGAGCATTTTCAGACACGCCTGCGCGTGCGGCTCCGACTTCCCGGTGGGTCTGATGGACTCCTTGCAATTCCAGCGCTCCTGGTGCGGCCGGGGTTGGTAGGGAGGGGAAACCTACAGAAACCGGGAATTCCGCATGGGTTTTTCCAGGCTGTCCGGAAGGCAGAGGCTAATCCGGGCCGCAGCCTAATCGAGTTTATTCCCAAGCTAATTAACACTCCAGCCTCTCCGGGCGAGGAAATAACGGGGGTGACCGGGCGTCGCGGCGGCTCCTTGGCTCTCCCAATGCCAGGAAGCGGGAATAACACTGGACAACCCTTGGAGTCGAATCAGAATGACCCAAGGGGAGCTCTGGAGCACGTGGCCGGGTACCTGGTTGCTCCAAAGCCCCTCGGGGACCGCTGTGCCGAGCCCTCGAGGTGTGCGGAGCTGCCGGAGCCGGGCGGTGGGAATTGGGAATGTGCCACGTAGGGAGTCTCCCGAGTGGCACGTGGGGAATTTCATTGTCCAGCTTGAAGCTGGAATTTGTCAGAAAGGCCAAAAAATCATCCTTGTTTTGGGCAATTTTTTTGCTTTGTGTTTTTCCGTTCCCGGAGTTTGGGTGCGGAATTTTGCTCCCGGAATTTGTGTCCCCTCCCAAGCCTCTCTCCCCTCTCCAGGCTGCTAATTAGGTGCAATTTGCAGGTAGGCAAATGAGATAACTGCAATCAGTGCCCCATGAGGTGGTCCTGATTCCGTGGCTAAATCCCATTCCCTGCGCCAGGTTATCGCGGAGAGCAGAGGGCTCCAGGCAGAAGAGAAGGAGCCCATGAAATAGAGGGAGAAGGAGCCCATGAAACAGAGGCACCTCCGTGAGGGAGTGGGATTTGGTGGTGATGGGACCCTCTTTTTGGCCATCGCTGAGTGGCCACGAGGACACCGGCCTCCCTGGGGTGCGTGGGGCTGCCTCCGAAGCAGCACATGGAAGGAGGGCTTCCTTGGACCTTGGATGACCATGGATCATGAAGCCTCCTCGGGGGTTTCACCCTCTCTGGTTGGGTGCCCATAGGGCCTGGGTGCTGGTTGCTGCTCCCAGCACCCGGAGCAGGGAGGAGGCTCCGGTCACATTCCTGGCCGGGCAAAGTTCATCCCTCGGGGTCTTTCCCTTCTCCCTGTGGATTCCCTGGTATTTGATAAGACCCAAACCTCCGGTGGGAGCTTCTCCTGCGGTTAGGTCCTGCTTAGCTGCATGGGTCGCTCTTTGCCCCCAGGCTCCCCTGGCATCCCGTGGTTGGCCATGAGGGGCTTCTTGAGGTGGAAACAGCCCCTTGGCCCCTCTTCCATGCCCAATATTGGCCCGTTGTATTTTGACCTGTGTGAATTCCTCTCCTCCTTCCTCTCGGTGTTGGGATGAGGGAAGCTTTGGAGCCTGCTCCGGGTTGGCTTCCTTGGACTCCTCGTCAAGAGGCCGGGGCAGATCCTTGGCCCCGGTTCCCTTTGCGCTTTTGGGCGCCCCACGTTGCTCTTGACCACTCCTACACGCAGTGGTCTCCTTGGTCCTGTTTTTTTTCCCCCTTGGGAAAAGCTGGGACCCATTTTTTACTGGGCAAATGGAGGCAAAGCAGCAAATCCGAGGCCCCTGGGATGGATTCTGCCAGCGCCCAACTACGGCGCTGGAGCTGAGGGTGGCCGGGGAGGCTCCGTCTTGGCCGCCTTGGGCCTCCCGCCACCCTTGGGTGCTCGGCCCTGCCACAGAGGCCACAACCCCCTTCTTTAGGAGCAGCCTTTCGATACTGATCAGCGCTTCCTCCAGCGAAACAGAAACCTCTCGGCGGTGCCGCTTGCCGCAACCGCTTCCTCCGGAGCCCGAGGGCTCCGGGAGCAAATTAGTGACATCCCAACTGGCTTCCCCATCAGCAGGAGGGTCGCATGTGGTCCATTGCCCAGGACCTGTCGCCTTAAGCAGGGAATGTGGATGGAAACGTGTGAATTTGGCCAGGAAAAGGACCGTGAAGTGAGTATCCGTTCTTGCCTTCCGCCTGCACGTCCTGTTTGTCCCTTTGGGGGGGACTTTTATCCCTCCTTCCCGCGCCCGGCCGGGTGTCGCCAGGGCTGGGTGTGGATTACAGCGTGGGAAGGGTGGAAAGCCCCCAAAGGGGGTCAGAGCTAAGGGGGTGTCACCGTTACCCCATCAGGCCCTGCCTCCTCCTCCTCCTCTTCCTCCGCGAGCCCCTCGCTGCAGCCAGCGGGGTGACGCCCGCGTGACTCACTGCACTTCACCAAGGAACAGGCAGCGCTGGATCCCTGGATCCCTGCTTTGGGACCCTTTGGGCTGGGGGGGGCACCTCTTTCCTTAGAGCTGGGGCGCTCGACTGGCGCTTCCTTTCCTGAGCGCATCCATCAACAGTAGCTCAGGTAGGTGGAATTTCCCCTAACGCTCCTAAAATCCCTCTTTTTCCAGAGGCAGCGCCTTGCAGGGCAGTTCCTGGCCCCTTCAATGGCTTTAATGTGCCGGGCAGTGACTAATTAGCCTCTGCCTTTGGGCGATTGCATTAGGCGCAGCTGGAGCGAGGCCTCGTTTCCCCCAATTCTTGTGGTTTTCCCCCCAATTCTGGTCCTATAAGTGACCACCAGGCAGATGGCCGCCCCGGTTTCCCCCAATTCTTGGTGGTTTCCCCCAATTCTTGGTGGTTTCCCCTGAATTCTGGTCCTATAAGTGGCCACCAGGCAGATGGCCGTTCCAGTTTTCCCTCAATTCTTGTAGTTTTCCCCCAATTCTTGTCCTACAAGTGACCACCAGGCAGATGACCACCCTGGTTTCCCCCGATTCTTGGTGGTTTTCCCCAATTCTTGGTGGTTTCCCCCCAATTCTGGTCCTAAAAGTGGCCACCAGGCAGATGGCTGTCCCAGTTTCCCCCAGTTCTTGTTGTTTCCCCCCAATTCTGGTCCTATAAGTGGCCACCAGGCAGATGGCCACCCCCGTGGTCACATCCCTGCTGGCAGGACCCATCCCCTGCCTCCACGTTGTGCAAGGGGGAGAAATTAAGGAGAAATTAAAGACCGTGGGGGACCGGGGACCGTGGGGCCGGGATTAGCCGCCTTGTCCCGGGATTAGCCGCCTTGTCCCGGTCTCTCTCCTGCCTTTCAGCCTGGCTTTTGTAGCCCACATTCCTGCCTAATGGAGGTGGTGCGCCTCCTTAACATGTCAATGGGAGCTGCTGGGAGGAGGAACAAGCTCCAGCTTTGTCCAGACAAGCCGGCATCCTATCGGGGCTCGCTATCGCGTGGAGAGCTTCTAGGCCCGGGCCAAAATTCCGGGGGCAAAGCGGGGTTTTGGCAGCGGGCGCCTGGCACCAGCCGCTCGCGCCGGAGCGGATGCTGAGCCCGACTTTGATGTTCAATCCAACGTCTCGGAGCTTCAGGAGGGGAAAGGGAAGCTCGACTCTTTCCAGAAGATCCGTCGGGACGAAGCATCCTGCAATTTAGGACTAACCTGGAGCCCGGCACGTGCTCAGCACGGATCCGGCCGGAATAGCAGCAGCGGGATGGCAGGTGGATAAGCTGCGGTGTCGGAGCCTTCCCTTCAAACTTGGCTTGCTTTCCAGAGACCAACGGCTCCGGATATCTCAGAGCTTCCCTAGGTTTTGCTCCTGGCCGTAGGTTTTGCTCCTGTTGCGACTTCCTGGTGCTTTGGTGACGTGGAGCCACGTTCGGTCCTTCTGCAACGCCATTCCGTTCAGTTCTTCCACAATTCCGTTCAGTTCTTCCGCGTTTTCTTTGCATTCCAGCTCCTAAATTCCTCACAAACCACCTTTGCTCTGCCCTTCCGCGGGCTGGGACTATTTTGCAGCTTCCCAAAGTGAAATATTCCCGTTTGTCCGAGCCGTGAGTATCACGCCGGGCTTTCCCCGCCAGCACCTGGATTGCTCTGGCTGAGGACAGAACGGGCGCTGTTTGTTGCTGCTTCTCCCGATGACTTCACCTGCCTCTCCCAGTTCCCAGGAGAGGAGGGATCGAGGGATCGGCTCCTTCCTGCCCAAATGCTCCAAGAAACGCCCTCGGTTGAGGCCGACCGGAGCAGAGCTGGCGACCGAGGCAGGGCCTGTAGGCCTGGACCTTTCGGGCCATCCTCACAACTCTCCGTGGTCCTGCCGTGCTTGTCCGACCCATCAGGGCCTTTCTGCTCTTCTCGGATGCGGTGGCTGCCGTAGGGCTTCCCAACGGGGGGACTTCACCAGAGGTAGCTCTCCACGAGGCCTCGTGCCCTGCTCTTCGGAGCCCTCTAGACCAGGGCCCGTGCGGAATTTCTCCATTTCTGTAGCTAATTCGGAAAGGGAATCGGTGTTGGACCAGCCTGTTGGACGTTCTGCCCTACCGGGCTGCTGCAGAGGTTGTCTTCTTGTAGTGGTGGATCTAGAGGCTTCCGAAAGCAGCCGGCCTGGATCAGATCCCCCTCCTGTGGCAGCGACGTTGACCATGGAGATGGTGCCTTTGGGAAGAGCCTGCGTTTAGACCCTTCCTCCCCGTTGTTCTGGGATGTGCCCTTGGTTTGGGCACTCAGAGCAGCGGGGGTTCCCATTCGTCCTCCATTGCACCCTGATGTGAAGGGGTGAGGTTGGGCGAGGCGAGGTTGAACCTCGGGAGCTGGAGGGAGGCCCTGAAGCAGCCGCAGGCCCCGGGAGCCCGTCGCAGCCCGAGCCGGGCGTGCGGGGAGGAACCGCACGGCGCTGAGTCCAGAGGCTGGGCAGGGGCTGGAGACCAGAGGTACTGGTGAGCGTTGAACACACGCGTCCCGTCCTCCTTTGTCTTGGGCCTCCTGGGCCCTCTTGGGCCCTCTTGGGCCTCTTGATCTCTCTGTGCCTGAGAAAGCAGAACACAGAGCCCAGTTTCACCCATATCCGCTCGCTGAGCTGGGTTTTAACCTGCCAGCCCTACCTGCGTTGGAGGCCTGAGGAGGCGCCGAGGCTGGAAGTGCCTCCGTACGTGACGGCCTCCGTACGGAGGTGCCTCTGTATGTGCAGAGGCCCAGTGGCTACCTGCTAGGTCTACGCTAGTAATATAATAAATAGTTTAGCAATAATTAAAAGTTATTTATCCCACGGAGCCATGGGATGTCCCTGCGGGCGCCGCCGGGTGCCGCATCCCTTGGGAAAGGCCTTGCTGCTGGAGAGAGCTGAGGTAGGTTGAGTGGAGGCCGTGCTGGGAGCCGCCGGGCCTCGCTCTTCGAGGCTGGAGGCTGGACTGGGCCTGCTGCCGGGATCCAGAGCTGCCGCTCGCTCCGGGAAAAGGGAGTGGATTAGGGAAGCTGTGAAGGCGGAGGTTGAGGAAGGCCGAGGCTGAGGAAGGCCGGTCCTGTGCAGTCCTGTGCCCTGAGCAGCCTCCCTGGGCAGCGCCTCTGCCCTCTGGGTGCCCTTGAAGTGCTGCCCACTTGCGGCACATCCTTCCTGGGGACCAAGAGGTGCTGTGAGGGGCACCGTGGGGCTCCCCGGTGAGTCCCAAAAGGCTTTTGGTGGAGAGGAAGCAGATGGGAGAGGAAAACTGGTCAATGGATGGAGATGTGGGGTGCTGGGGTTGGTGAGCTGTCAAGGTGATGGCTTTCAAGCATCGAGGATTTCTTGGGGCCTTCACGCTGGGGAATTAGTGTTTAACCTCCCTGAAGTCCCAGCCTGACCACAGCTCTCCTCGGAAGGGCACCTAGTGTCCCTGCACAGTCACAGCGTCACTCGCATCACTTCTCCTTCCTCGTGGCAAATCTCGAGGTGCGGTGGCTGCGGGGGCAGCAGGATAGCGGTGTGCGACGGGCAAGAGGTGGACGGGGAGGTGTGGGGTGGGTGAGGAGGTGCAGGATGGACGGGGAGATGTGCGGTGGACGGGGAGATGTGTGGTGGACAAGGAGGTGGATCTTGTTTCTTGAGGTTCACCAAAGAAAGACCCCCAAAGCTCTTGCTCTTACTCCTGGATGCCCTACCCCAAAGAGCTGATAGGAAGACAGCAGTGGGGCAGGTGGCCCTCTGCCCAGTGACGGGAGGTCTCTACGTGTCTCTAGCCCATCAGATACCGTCGCTAACGTGCTGCTCTGGTGCCTTTTGCTTCATCAGGTTCCGGAGAGCCCTAGGATGAGGCTCCTGTGAGGCGCCCCGGCCTGCTGCGGCTTCCCTGCGGCCTCCGCGCGCGGCGGGAGACGCGACGTCGCTGGACAGCATGAGCCTGGCGCGCGGGGCGCCGCCCGCCTGCCGGGGGAGGACTTGGCTCTCCGTGCTGCTGCTGGCCGCCTCCGTGCGCGGCCGCTGGCCCGGCGAGCCCGCGGAGGCGCTGCGGGACTGGGAGAACCAGCTGGAGGCCTCCATGCACTCGGCGCTCTCCGACCTCCGCGAGACCGTCCCGGCCGTCGTGGGCATCCCCGACAGCTCCGCCGTCGTGGGCCGCTTCTTCCGGGTCAGCATCCCCATGGATTTAATTGCTTCCAACGGAGAAATAGTCCAGGTGAGTGGTGGCATTCCCCGAGGCTGGCTTTCGGCCTCCCGTGTGCGGGACCCGCTCATAGGATGGGTCACAAGGGTGACTACGAGGCAGCCTTGGGAGCTTTTAGGACTTGCAGAAGAAGGATGAAAGAAAATCCCTTTTCTCGCCTGGTTACAAAGCTCCTTCTCTCTGCAGTAGACTTGGAGGCCTCTTTCCTAAGCGGTGGAAAGAGACCTTGGAGACCTCTTTCCTAAGCGGGGATCCATCTGCTTGGTGGGCTCTGTTTAACCAGGAGCATCCAGCCCCAGGAATATTGGGCACGTTGACCCGAGGGGGAGGCGTTGCCTCGGGATCTAGGACTGCAGCTCCAACACGGGCATTTTTTATGGCCATAAAATATAGTTAGATGGGTCTCCTTTGCAAGGAGGGCTCTGGACCACCTATGACACAGCCTCTCCTGGCCCTGTAACGGGGTCTTTTTGGGGCAAGATGGGTGCGTTTTGGCAACCTACCCTCAGGCTGCTGGTCACACCTGCAAAAGTGACTTTGGGGGATCAGTGCTGATAGGAAGAAAATGTCCAGCGAACTTGGAAAGAGGATTTAGAGACACCTCCAAACCTATGTTGGCCAACCGGCTGCTTACCCAGCTCGGGAGAGTCTGGTTTGGAAAAAAATGGAAGTTTGGGAAGAAGTTCTCCAGTTTTGCCAAACTTCCCTAGTGAGCAAAATGGAAAACTATATTTTTTATTTACTTAGTGGTTGGGGAGGGAGGGGTGAGACCAGCAAGCCCTCGTGTTTTAGAAGATCAGAGGGAGATGGAGAGCCAGTCAGAAGGCAGCTCTGCTTCTCCTTGAAGGCAGCTTCACTTTAGATGTGTCAGCGCTGGCCTTCGTCCCATGGGGAGGAGGAGGAGGAGGGCAGCGTCGGCGCCCTGGGCTTAGGGCAGCTGGAGAAGGGGCCGCCCACGCTGGCTCCTCTCTAAAAACGCTGCCGTTTGGTTGACTTCGGAGCGGTGGTGGCCTCGAGCGTTCAGTGATGAGCGTGGTGGCCACCGCGCCGTGGTCAGTGTCCTTGAAAGGAGCAGCCCCTTCAGCTGGACCTGTGGGAACAAGAAGGTTCTTGAGGGTCGCTGGGTTCCCCCGGTCCTACCCCTGCTGTGTGGATCTCCCTGCTCCGTATTGCAGCGAAGGCTGGGGCAGCTTTGCCCTCTGCTTGGAAATCTTTGGATTTGGGAAGGGATCGAGATGTTCTGAAAGGGCTTTCAAGATCTCTGGAGGGGTTTTCAAGGTCTTTGGAGGGGCTTCCAAGGTCTTTGGAGGGGTTTTCAAGATCTTTGGGGGTGTTTCAAGATCTTTGGAGGGGTTTTCAGGATCTTGCGTTGCCGATGCAGCGGCTTTGGGTCGGAATTTAGCATTTGCTTTGCTATCCTTTGCTGGCAAGAAGCTGTTCCTAGGCTTGCTCTAACAGCCCTGCCGCCCTGTCCCTGGCAAAGCGTCCATGCTTGGTAGCTCCAGGAGCTAAACGAAAAGCAGCAGGTGTTTGGGGAGCTGCAGATGGCCTGCGCTGGAGGAAGACTGGTGGGACAACTGCTGCTTGCGTCTCCTTGAGCAGAGGCTGGGAGCGATTTCCACGCTCGGCTGCGGGCTGGCCCCAGCGCCGGCTGCATCTGTTGCCCCCTCCAAATTGATTCCCAAGAAGTGACGCGGGAAGAAGCAAATCCCTTTCCACGGGGATTTGCTTTCCGGCCGGTGGGAATTGCGTGGGCAGGGTTGGGATGGAGTTGGGCTTGGCTGGAAGGCTCTAGGGCCATTTGCTCTGCTCTCTTCTTGGGCTGTGCTCTGTGTTTGGGGCAACGTGAGCCACTCCGCAGCGTAGAAACATCCTCGTTTGGATGCCCACCTTCCTCCAGACCTCAAAGTAGTCCCCTGTGAGGTGGGGCAGTAGGTGGGAGCTCTGAGTGAGGCACGGTTGCGTCTTCTCAGTCCTCCTAGGTAGCTAAGACATGGATATAATCTCATTTTAAGTAACCAATAAAAGGGGCTGCGAGCAGGTGGGGTCCCGTGGTTCAGCGAGAAGGAGAAGAGAACACCTGAGTCTATTCTGAAGTGCTCGAGAAGTCCATGAGCGAAGCAGGACACGTGGAGATGTGGAAGAGCAGCTACCACCAGCTTCGCCTCAGGGCCTCTTCTGCTTTCTTCAATGGGCTGACTGCCTGGTCTAGTGGCTGTTTGTGGTCGGAGCTGGTTGTTAGAACCCCCTTCCATCGGCGCGTTGCCCTCCTGAAGACGCCCTCTGGATGGTGGCCGTGCTTGAGCAGACACCCTGAGGCTGGTGCTTGGTACCAGCTACGTGACTGGGAGCAGGATGAACTCGGGGCGCTACCTTCTGGAGGCCCGTACCATCATCTCCAGCATCTGCCTCCATATCTCCTACCCACCAAAGACATTGCTGAGCCCAACCTGTGAAACCTCGTGGCCAGAACAAACGTTTCCAACTGCCTCCCATTTCTCATGGATTTACCACGTTGGGACCAAAAACTGGTTGGATTTCCTGTCCCAGCTGCCTCCGTGTGAAGGCTGCTCCAGAACCACTCTGCTCCGCTTAAAAAACACTACTCCGAGCCTAGAATGGCTAGAAATATTTATATATACTTAAATATCTCTCCTACCATCATAATATTTACTTCCTTCCATGTATTTAGAAGTGACAGGGACATTTCCCTGCCTTGGTTTTTATTTGGCTCAACACGCCATTCTCGTTGGTTTTCTCCCCAAATCAACTTGCGTTTCCTTTCCCCGGCTCCGCAGATGCTTTCTGCACCTCCTCCAACTCAACTTCTTTTTTTTCCCCCCCATTTCTTGATTTTATTTTATTTTTGCGTGGCCAGAGCTCTGCGGAACATCCTGGAGGAGATTTCACTGGCGCCTTGAATAAAGGCACGAAAACTTCCTTTTTCTCCGCTATAAATAACCCGGTCTGCTGTCTCCCACGGTTGTTTGCTCTTCCATATCTGCCTTGCTTCGGCACAGCCGTCCTGCTGAAGTTACCGGCTCTGCAGGGTGTTTTTTTATGCCCGTTCCGGGGATAAAAAAATGCCAAGTGAGGGCGTTGGACGCAGCCACCGACGTGGCTTTTGCCTCGCTCAACCTGCGCTGTTTTAGCTCCCTTAGTCCCATCTCTTAACATCATCCTTATCATCATCCCGCTCTTCTTGCGTGGAAACCGGAGCCGTGGGGTTGCGGTGCGGCCGGCGCGAGCGCTTTAATCCGGATTCAGGACGGCAGCTATCGCGGAGCGCCTGGTGCTCCCACCCGCTGGGAGTTGAGAGCCTGTCACGGAGCGACGAAGCCCCTGGAGAAGGACTCGTGTGAAGGTGGGCGCTGGGTGAGCGATGGCACCCACTGTGGACCCTGCTGCTGGTGTTTGCTGTCCCCGAGTGCCACAGGAAGGACTTTGAGCTCTGCGGAAGAGGCAGCGGCAGCGTTTTGTGGCTGCGGAAAGCAGGAGACATCCCAGAATCGCACAGAATCACAGAACGTTCAAGGTTGGAAGGGACCTCTGGAGATCATCCAGTCCAACCTTCCCGCTCAAGCAGGCACACCTAGAGCATGTGGCACAGGGTGGTATCCAGGTGGGATTTGGAGACCTCCAGAGAAGGAGACTCCACAGCCTCCCTGGGCAGCCTGTGCCAGGCTCTGTCACCCGCACAGTCAAGAAGTTCCTCCTCACCTGGAGATGGAACCTCCTGTGTTTCAGCTTGCACCCATTACCCCTTGTCCTATCACTGGCCACCACTGAGAAGAGCTTGGCCCCCTCCTCCCTACAATCTCCCTTCCTGAACTTATCCATGTTAATTACATCCTCTCTCAGCCTTCTCTTCTCCAAGCCGAACAGACCCAACTCACCGAGTCTCTCCTTATACAAGAGATGTTCCAGTCCCTTCATCATCTTGGTTGCCCTCCACTGGACCCTCTCTAGAAGCTCCACGTCCCTCTTATACTGGGGCGCCCAGAACTGCCCCCAATACTCCAGGTGTGGCCGCACCAGAGCTGAGTAGTGACTGCAGAAGCTCTAAGCAGCGGTGTTGAGACTAACTACCCAACGCAGGCACCTACAGAGGGGGGACGGCGATTTTTCTAATGTCCAGCACTTTGAAGGGTGGTGGGGAACCCCAACACTGCAGGTAGAGGAGAAGGGCTGCCAGGTCCAAAACGGGCCGGGAACGGGGTCCGCAGATCCCACACCACCGCGTTGCAGCCATGGGGACATCGGGGGACGTTGGACTACGGGAGGTGGCCACCTCTTGACCTGCACATGGAGCTGCCCGGCGGCGGCTGGGCCAGGTCCAGGCAAAGGGCTACTTGGGCAGGGCTTTGCTGGGCTGCACTGTTGCAATCCCGGGAGATAAGATAAGCTGATAACAGTCCCCGGCGGCGAGCCCGAGTCTCGGCATTTGCCACACGCGCTTCCCAACAAGCTCCGACTTGGAAGGAGTGGAAAAAGTGACTCAGTCTCATTATAAGCCGGCTCTGCGGGCGGCTCCGCGCCGGGACGCGGGGCCGGCGCCGGGAGCGTCCCGCGCGCGGCCTCGGCTCGGGCACCGCGCGGCTGCGGCCTCCCAGCCCTGGCGCTTGGCACCCGGCCCGCGTGGGGGTGTTTTTTTCGCTTCCCTTTGGCCTTTAGCTTCTCAAAAAGAGCCTGGCTGAACTTTAGGTTTTATTCTCTTTTTTTTTCCCCGCTTTTTTCCTCTCCTTTCGGAGGCTTTCGGCGCTCCGCTGGCGAGGGCGAGAGCGGCGGGTGGGCGGGCGCCGCCTTCCCCCTTCCAACAATGCGGCCAAAGAGCCGCGGCCAAGGCGGCGGCCGGAGCGCGCGGAGAGGCGGATTCCTCGGGATCGCTGCCTTCTGTGGCGACCCCGCCGTGAAGCAGCTGTTTTGTGCTCCCGGGCGCCGCTCTCAATAGCGCCCTTATCCGCGGCGCGCGGGCAGCGGCGACGCGGGCCGGAGCCCGGCCAGCCCCTCGGCCTTTCGGCTTTGCTGAGCCGGGCTTAACCTCGACTCCGGAGGCCGGGAGCTCGCGGGGAACTGCGGGAGCCTTGGGCCCTTTCCAGGGATGGAGGCTTCTGTGTGGGACAGCCCGGAGCAACCAGGACGTGTCCATGGGCTCCCACCTTCCCCATGGGCTCCCACCGCCACCTGAAGCAGCCATCTCTGAGGATGCCCCTGGGCAGCGCCAGCCCCAAAGCCTCACGAGCAGCAGCAGATCCTCCAGCAAAACCCATGGCAGGGCAGGTAGGGAACTGGTGCCCTCACCGTGTGCCCTGTGGGGTACCAGGCAAAGCCTGTCCTAGCAACTTTGAGCTAGGACTGCCCACCCTTCTGTGGGTGCCAATGCCCTGCAGCAGCTCGGGCATCCCAAATGCAGCTCCGTTTGCCCTCTGTCCACATTGAGGGAGGGCCCCTGGGATGTTTTCCATTCTTGGCCGCGGATATCGGGATAATCCACGAGGAGCAACCAAGACTGAGCGCCTATTGTAGAGCAAAGGGCCCCCGGCGAGCGTAGTCCTCGTGCACGCGCTGCCCCTCGGGGGCAGATGGGCCGTTAAGGGGGGACAAGGGGGGCCCTGGAAGACCTGGCCGGGCTGCAGGAGGAGCCCTGGCCGCTTGCAGCTGCCAAACACTTGCAAAGCCCTGCTAGGGAGGGTTGCAAAGGGCGTAGGAAGCTGCTCTGAGGAAGGGCTGCGTCCCCGGCTGCTGCCCATCGGCAAGGCTCTGGTGAAATAGACCCTTTAATATATATTTATTTTATATAATATATATAGAAAATAATAAAATAGAGTCGGGAAGGTGGCACTGGGTGCTTCCCAAGGCTGGGATTTTGCCTCCGTGGCGGATGCCGAGGAGCCCGGCTGCTGGCAAGGGACCTTTGGCTTCCATTTCAGCAGGATTCCTCAAGAGGAGGAGGAGGAGGAGGAGGACTAACCACGCGCGGGGTCACGGGCAGGAATGTGCTGCCGCGCTTGGATTCCCTTCGAGGCCGCCGCTTTGCTCGCCTGGTGTTTGCTAATCTCTCGTGCCGCCGGCTCCGGGGCTGGAAAACAAACCCCACGGAGCCATCTCCTTCGCGGGGCTGCGATAAGAGGCCGCCTGCAGCCGCAAGGACTTTGGGAGCAGCCTCCTCCGAGCCGGCCGTGGGTTTAAAATTGCAAACCTGGCCCATTTCTTGTGTAATCTTGCCCCGAAAAGTGCTCATTTACCATTATCTCCAATAACAGGAGCACAAAGCAGCCTTTTTTTGTTGTTTGGTTGGTTTTATTTTTGTCTTGAGCAACAGAAGAGGTGTGTGGAAACCGGAGCCCTTGAGGGGAACGGCGGCGCTTTAGACTTCAGGCTGGTATTTGTTGTGTACATAGAAAACCGGGAAAATTTTAACATGAAATCTAAAGATCCTGAATCATTAACTCTGCGGAGCCCCCGACAAACACTGTTTTGAGGCAATATTGGAAAAAAATGGGGCTACCAGGGAAGAAATGACGCTAGAAAAAAGGCCAGGGCGCTCAGCTCGACCCCGGACACCCCAGCGAGCAGAATAAGCTGGGCTTAGTCTCCAAGGACTGCGCTAGGGACAACTGCGAGCGGGACGATCCCGAGGAAAGGGCCCTGCTTCGTGATCCTCTGTGAACAGGGATCTTTATTAAGCCGGAGAGGCTGCAGGGCCGGATTAACTGCTCGGATTATCCAGCCCCATCTTGCCGGGCTCCGGCTCCGCAACTGCTTGGAGCGGAGCCTTTGGGTCAGCTCGACCTGGTGACTTGCCCCGAATATCCCAGGGGAGGCCCAGGCTCCTTCCCGGGTTTCATACGTGTCGATCTGATCCCATTGATTGCCTTGTTGCGGAACCCTCCCAAATAGCCCGCGTGTCCTCACGGGTTGGAGGCATCCGAACGAGATTAGCTCTTCTTGAAACAAGTTGAGGTGGGGTTTTTTTGTTGTTTTTCTAAACATTTTGGAGCTGCCACATCCCTGCTCGAACGAGCTGCCCCGAAACCAGCCGCCCGGGTTTTGTTTTTTCCAAAGAACCTCATTTTTCACCCGAGAGTGTCAACCCGAAGCCCATCATCTAGTTGATCGTTCCGTAGAATGGGAGAAGAACCGTCCTGAAGAACGGTTCAGGAAGAACCATTCAGGAGAAGAAGCTCCGTGCTCCTGCCTTGGAGAACCGCAGTTGGAAGGTGCTTTTTGGTAGATGTTCCTCAAGAGAAGAGGGGACGAGTCTCTCCTTGCCCTTGGCCTTCACCTCCACGGCTCCTTGCATCACACGCTTGAGGAGGAAGCCTCTGCTTGAGGAGGAAGACGGCGGCTGAAAGCACCGGGTCACAGGAGAACCACAACGCTGAGTGTGTGATCCTGTAATTAAAGGCTTTTCAGGAGGGCCCGGACAAGGAAGAAGTTATTCCAAGCGTAGCCTTTAATTGCAGTTTCCCAGCACGTGTTAAGCACCTCAAGGGGTTTTATCCTTCCTGCAAAGCGGTGGCTTTGTCCTGCCTGCTCGTCACCCTGCCCCTGGCTTGGGCCCAGCCCTGGCCTTCCTCCCCTCCTGTGGGCGGATTAGTGGCTGGTTTTCTCCGTGGGGACAGCGGCAGAGTCCGGTTCTTGGCAATTTCGCTTCTAAAACGTAGCCCACCCTGGTCTGATGCCTCCGTTTTTGGGGCTGGCGGATTTTTTGATTCCGTTTTCTTGTTGTGAGAAGGGGCCCAGCTGCAAGCGGGCAGGAGGACACTCCGCATTTGTCCTCGTAGGGTGAGAAATGGGTGAGAAATACCCAAGAAAGGACAATTTAACCTCTGTTCCTGCAATAACCAGGCTTGGTTCGGTGCGTTGGCGGCAGGTAGAGTCCTCCTTGCTCCTTTGAAGGCTTCTCTTTCGGCGGCGAGGAGAGGCAGGAGCAGCCAGCAGCGTGGCCAGAAGCGAGTCTGCAGCCGGAGCAGCGGGAAAGCGGCGGAGCCCGACCCGGGCACGGTCCCTGGAGCCCGGTCCCTGGAGCCCTGGTGCCCGAAAGCGCTCGGCGCCGCAGGCGGCAGCCCCGAGCGCGGGCGCATTCCCGGCTGGCACCGCTCCCTGCGCACACAGCGCGGCATTGTGAGAGCCGGGGACCTCCCAGAGCCGGGACAGGACCCTCCTGGAGCCGGGACAGGGCCCTCAGCCCCGCTGCCTCCTGCGGCCTCTCCGGCGGGACTCTGCTGCCTGGAAGCTGCTCCCAACTCCGGCGACAACCCGGGCCCCCTCTTGGCGTGCCCGCCCGCTGCCCAGCTCTCTCCCTGGCCTCGGTGTTGCCGCGCTGGCAGCGGACATTCCTGCCCTTTGTTTTCCTCCCCGGCCTTTCCAAGGAGAGGCGCTTTTCTTTGCACGGGAGTGCCGAGGGTGGCCTGGGTCTCTTGGACACAGGGCAGCCCCGGGCGCCCTCACGGAGCGGCCGGCCCGACCCTGGAGCCGTGGAGAAGGACGCGGAGACCGAGTCCGTCCTCCCCCTCGAGGGCTCCCGAGCCCTGCGGGAAGGGGCTTTGCTCTTACCCTGCGTGCCCCGGGGGCAAGTAGAGAGCTCCAGTGAGCCCAGCCCGGTGTCTTTACCTGCCAGCGGGCTGCGAGGGTGCCTGTATGGGGTGGGCTGTGTTGTGGAGCTCCTCCTGCAGCTTGGGACCTGGATAGGTTGGGAAATAGGGGCTGGTGGGACCGGAGCACCGCGAGACGAGACGCCCGGGAGCCTCTTGCCTCGCGGGAGGCCCCACTCATTTGAAAGCCAAACGGGAGCAAAGGAAGCTCGGGGTCCTTGGGGGGCTTTTCTCGGCGAGCTTCGAGGATGGTCCTTCCTGCAGGGCCCCTTGCTGGGGACAGGTCTCGCAGCGGAGCCTCCTCTCGGCTGCCCGGGCGGGACGTGCGCGTCCCGGCCTCCACATCCGGAGCGGCCTCCACTTGTGGGGCTGCAGGTGACAAACAGGCCTGGGGAAGGCAGAGGCCCCGGGGCAGGACGGGGCGCGGGCCGGGCGGCCCTTCGGGGGTCACCCCTGTGCTTGCCCAAGAGGAGGGTGACGCGGTGACAACCAGGGCGACAACCCGGCGGATGAAGAGCGAGGGAGTTGAGGTTCCACTCGTTCTCTTAAACAAGTTCCACCTCTCTCAGACCCTTATTTTGCCCTTCTCAAGCAGCCGGGCAGCTCTCGGGTGTCCCTTTCCTCCTGAGAGCCCCCCAGGCTGCCAAGGGGTGAGGGGTACCCGGCTCTGGTGGGCACCCAGAGCTGGGCGGCTTGTGAGCGAGCCCCGGTGTCCGGAGAGGAGAATCGAAGTTAGGCCGAGCTGCTTGAGGGAGTTGGCTACATGGTCGCTGTCCCCTCCATCCCTCTTCTGGTCTAGTCTTGACTTTCCCAAGCCAACCAAGCCCGTTGGGCAGCAGAAGATCCTTGGAAAGGCTGTGTCTTCTTGCCGGGCTCCTTAAGCCTTTGGGGACACATCTCAACGCGGTCGCCATGCTGAGATGGAGACGCGGTGTCTGTCCTGGCCAGGGAGCGGGCACGCTGCCCGTCGGGGGGGCGTGGGTAGAACGGGTCCCAACACCCTCCTCCTAAACGCGCCTTCTTCTCCGTCTCGTGTTTTTGGCAGATCTCGGAGGCCGGGAAGGACTCGTTGCCCTCGTGGCTGCACTGGAACGCCGAGAGCAGCTCGCTGGAGGGCCTGCCCCTGGACACGGACAAGGGCGTCCACTACATCGCGGTGACCACGCTGCAGGTCTCCCCCAACGGGAGCCACGTGCCGCAGGCCGCCAACGTCTTCTCCATCGAGGTGCACCAGGACGACCACAGCGAGGCGCAGTCCTTGCGCGTGGCTCTCCAGGACACGGGCGAGGCGGCGCTCTTCGTGTGCGGCTCGGAGGAGCCCGTCACCATCCTGACCGTCATTCTGGACGCCGACTTAACGAAGATGACGCCAAAGCAGAGGATCGAGCTCCTGAGGAGAATGAGGAGCTTCTCGCAGATGGAGCTGCATAACATGAAGCTGGTGCCCGTCGTGAATAACAGACTCTTCGACATGTCCGCCTTCATGGCGGGACCGGGCAACGCCAAGAAGGTGGTGGAAAACGGGGCCTTGCTCTCGTGGAAGCTGGGCTGCTCCCTCAGCCAAAGCACCGTCCCCAACATCAGCAACGTGGAGGCGCCGGCCAAGGAGGGCACCATGTCCGCCCGCCTGGGCTACCCCGTGGTCGGCTGGCACATCGCGAACAAGAAGCCCCACGTGCCCAAGAGGATGCGGCGGCAGATCAACGCGACGCCCACGCCGCTCACCGCCGTGGGGCCCCCCACCACGGCGGCCCAGGAGCCGCCCGCCCGCATCGTGCCCACGCCGACGTCGCCGGCCATCGCGCCGCCCACGGAGACCACGGCGCCGCCGGTGCGGGAGCCCATCCCGCTGCCCCGGAAGCCCACGGTCACCATCCGAACGCGGGGCCCCATCGTGCAGACGCCCACGCTGGGGCCCATCCAGCCCACCAAGGTGGCGGAAGCCACGGGCACCGTCACCGTGCCCGTTCGCCCCACCATGCCGGGCTTCGTGGAGCCCACGGCCGTGATGACGCCTCCGACGACCACCACCAAGCGGCCGCGCGTCTCCACGCTGAAGCCGGCCACGCCGGCCACCACCGACTCCTCCACGGCGGCCACGCGGCGGCCCACGCGGAGGCCCAAGACGCCGCGGCCCACCAAGCCCCCCAGCACCACGAGGTCGCCGCTCACCAAGCTGACGACGGCGGCGGCGCCGCCGAGCCGCGCGCGCCCCACACCCGGCGCCGTGCCCCGGCCCTGGGAGCCCAACGAGCCGCCCAAGCTCACGAACCACATCGACAGGGTGGACGCCTGGGAGGGCACCTACTTCGAGGTGAAAATCCCCTCGGACACCTTCTACGACAAGGAGGACACCACCACGGACAAGCTGCAGCTGACGCTGAAGCTGAAGGAGCAGCAGATGCTGGAGGAGAACTCGTGGGTGCAGTTCAACAGCACCAGCCAGCTCATGTACGGCCTGCCCGACCGCAGCCACGTGGGCAAGCACGAGTACTTCATGTACGCCACCGACAAGGGCGGCCTCTTCGCTGTGGACGCCTTCGAGATCCACGTGCACAAGCGGCCGCACGGGGACAAGGCCCCGGCGAAGTTCAGGGCGCGCCTGGAGGGCGACGCCAACGCCGTGGCCAACGACATCCACAAGAAGATCGCGCTGGTGAAGAGGCTGGCGCTGGCCTTCGGCGACAGGAACAGCAGCACCATCACGCTGCAGGGCATCTCCAAGGGCTCCGTGGTGGTGGAGTGGACCAACAACACGCTGCCCCTGGAGCCCTGCCCGCGGGAGCAGATCCGGGCGCTGAGCCGGCGCATCGCCGACGACGCCGGCGGGCCCAGCGCGGCGCTCGCCAACGCCCTGCAGCCCGAGTTCAAGCCCTTGGACGTGGCGGTGGTGGGCGCCGGCAGCTGCCGCCACGTGCGCTTCGTCCCCGCCGCCAAGGAGGGCCGGCCGCCCACGGCGGCGCCGCCCACGGCCGCGGCCGGCAAGGACCCGGAGAAGAGCAGCGAGGACGACGTCTACCTGCACACGGTGATCCCGGCCGTGGTGGTGGCCGCCATCCTCCTCGTGGCCGGCATCGTCGCCATGGTCTGCTACCGCAAGAAGCGCAAGGGCAAGCTCACCATCGAGGACCAGGCCACCTTCATCAAGAAGGGCGTGCCCATCATCTTCGCCGACGAGCTCGACGACTCCAAGCCGCCGCCCTCCTCCAGCATGCCCCTCATCCTGCAGGAGGAGAAGGCGCCGCTGCCGCCGCCCGAGTACCCGGCGGCGGGCGCGCCGGAGACGGCACCGCTCACCCGCGCCGCCGCCGCC
>JAVCKT010020584.1:0-37753 GCA_032273925.1 Rhynchotus rufescens | reverse complement strand
GGGAAGGGGTGCGGGGGCCGCGGCTGCCCCTGCTGCCCGGAGCCGTGGGAGCTGCGGAGGAGCCGCCCCGGGCAGGAGGGAGCAGCGCTGGGCACTGGCCTCTGGCCTCCTGGGTGCAGGGGCTTCCCTAATGGCCCCTCGTGTCCTGGGAGCCCGCGCGAGGAGGAGCTCCCGCCCGTTCTTGGGACCGAAGCGTTTCTTTTCCGTCTGTGGGTTCTCTCACTCTCTTCTGCTTCCTGCTTTTCTCAGCGGTGGTTCTGTAAGAATTTCAGGAAGTTGAACCATTATCAGTCTTTGCAGATGTTTCTTCAGCTTGCCCCTCTCTGAAGCAAATCTGTTTCCTTTAAAGATACTGTCCCTCTTTCCGCTGCCCCTGTGGTAATTCAGGGGCCGTCCAGGCTGCCAGTACCGTCCTTTAGAGGCATCTTTGTAACGCTCTGGTGAGCCTGTGTAGGGTCCTGGCTTTTCAGGAAAAGTTTGACATTGTGATTTCCTTCACAAGAAATGTGTCACTGTTGAACAGGAAGCATCTTTTCCTCCTAAAAGAGTGTGCCCCAAAGAAAACCACTTGAGAGACCAAACAATAGCCCGGATGTGCTGTGTGCACCGAGGGGCACTGCCTGCTGCTCCCTGTGCACCGAGGGGCTCTGCTCCCTGTGCACCAAGGGGCTCTGCTTGCTGTGCACTGAGGGGCACTGCCTGTTGCTCCCTGTGCACCGAGGGGCTCTGCTCCCTGTGCACCGAGGGGCTCTGCTCCCTGTGCACCCAGGGGCTCTGCCTTGCCCTGCACGTGGCCTCTGCAGGCCTTCCGTCACACGTGCTGTGTGCGCAGCAGAGCACAAGGTACTGCGTTACCTTGGGGGCTTCTGTAGTGCTTTATGCAGCAGCTTGCAGAATGTTTCAAAGAACAACAGAGTGGCATCGTTCCCGGTGTGCAGAGGGGGAAGCAAGCGGGAGAGCTGTGCTCTTAGGAGAGGGGGGCCGGAATGCCACGTGTTGTGAACGTCTGCTGCGGCGGAGCTGATGCCCCTGCCTCTCAATGAACCTCCTTTCTTGGAAACACGTGCTGAATTGAAGCCATACAGATTAGTTTATTGGTTGGTTACTGTTTTGCTGGTTGTGCTGGCTACGGAGCCAAAAATATTTGTTAACTCTTTTCTAGAAGATATTTAAAAATATTTATCACTGTGAAAATATCAGAGGAAAATAAGTTAGTTTTGCATAGTATAGATCAACATAAAGGCTTCACTGCTCCTATTTCTGGTTTAGCCGTTGTTTCGTGCTTCGACAGCGCGAGGATAGCTGGTCTGTTGGGCTTGTGTTTTGTGCCGCAGCAGAGGTGCGGGTCCCTGCCGGGCCCCTGCAGCACGACGGCTGCTGCGCTCGCAGGGGAGCAGCCCCGCAGCCGCTCGCGCTGCTCTCCTGCTTCCCGGATCGCCTTTCAAAGCACGAACAGTTCATGACATAAACGTGGAGAATAGTCCAGAATGATATTGTATAGTGGCAGTCTTTGCTTCATAATACTGGTAGAAGTATTGGGTTTACTTTAATCTGGACAATGCAACTGTTAATGTAGGGTTTATAAAAGCATAAGCTTTGTTTTATTTTCTTACCGTGACACAAAAAGCAGACTTTTTCATCCAAATATTAAGAGAAAATATGAATGTAAGTTTCTTTTGTTTGAGCAATTCCTTTGCTTGCTAAACTGCATCCCTGTTGTTCAAGTCGGGCCCTGCTTACCATATATACACGTGTATTTACATTTTGGCAGCATGTGTATTGCGGTGGCAGCGTTGTGCCTGCCTTGCACTGACCTCACAGCACTGACAAGGCTGTGTTTGGCTTTGTGATCTAAAACCATGCCTGCATTTTATCCATTTTTTACCTGTCATGGTGTTGCTGATTTGTATGTGAGCATTAATCAACTCTTTGAACCCGGTGGGTTCCTTTAGGGCCTGAAGCTTATTGTACTGGGCTGCTGGAAAAAAGTCTGGAATAACCATGCTTGTCTGCATGAGAAGATCGTGCACTTTGTTTGCCACAAGGCAAACTGTTCAAATTGCAGAGTTCTGGGAGGCAACTTGGCTATGTGTGTTGGGACCCTGGCAGCCTCCTGGTCACTGTGACAGGAACTTGCTGCCTGCCATCCACGGCAGCTGCCCCTGTGCAGAGCTCTGCGAAATAAAAGCAGTGCCAGGGCAACACCAGAACCTCGGGCAGAGCTCAGCAGCCGTAAATCCTAGCGTTCTGGTACTGGAAAGATGATACAGTTTTAGGAATTAATGGTGGTTGCTAGGCAGAGCAAAGGTGGTGGTAGGCTAGAACAAGATGTTTAATTAATTTTTGTATGAATTGCTATAGTAGAAGTGATGAATTTCTATCTTTTGAAGTGTACTTCGGTGATGAATTGAAATTAGCATGCAAAATATGCACAGTAATACCTGCACGTCTCCAAATGTGAACGTCTCTGCTTTCCAGTAGCTTCTTCATCCCCTTTATGTTAGCAGACAGTGTGGAGGTGGCCACTGATGACAGTACAAATAGAGACAGAATTGGGAGGCAGAATCGTTATGTGGTGGTTAGAGCTGGAGTGAGGTTTACGGAGTTCTTTTGTTTGAATTACTGAACTGGAGTCCTGGTTTTGTGGTTAAAAAAAAAAGCGACTAGATACTAGATATTAAGGGATCTGAGGTTTCCAGGTTACCACTCTGAGGATTTTATAGTGCTATTTCTGGGGAAAATGGGATGCGTCTCATAAGGGAATCATTGCAAGTGTAATGCCAAAGGGATTGGGGAAATTTGGTTCAACCTCTGTATACAAAGATGCCGAAGTACCCATCTGTCTGGCCTTGGATTTTAGTTGCTGCAGGGGCTGTTTGGTGGTGTGTGCAGGTTGATGCAGGGGAGGTGGCTGCTTAGAGCCGTGCGAACCAAGCTTCTCGCTCAAGCTTTTTGGAATATATTTTCCGAAACAGCATCTGACAGGGAATGAAGAGAAAATCATAGCTTCTGTGACAGCTGTGACTAAGGCAGCTAAAGCAGAACAGCATTGCCAAAAGCTGCATTAATCATTTTGCAGAAACAAGTCAGTGTCTTCGTTATTGTGTTAATTGACTGTTCATCATAAATAGAAATAACATCTATGCAGCTTTGTCTGCTACCTATTTAATTGGTATTATTTAATATTTATTTCTGTTATGTCATTTTTGAGCTCTGTCTTAACAGCATTTATGGTGATTTTTGTAAATGAGCTTATGTTTTTAGTTAAGCAGATAAGTTTTGAAAAATGCTATAGACAAAATTAGACCATTTTCTCTTGCATTTAATTAGACTATTTGAGCTACACATAATTTTAAATGATACCGCTATATGAAAAGTGGACAGAATGGTATATAGGTGTCCACATTGTCTTAAATGCCGTATTTTAGAAAACACTCCACTGCAAGCCGGTGTTTCATTTTAACCATCTACTGCTTCCAGCGCGATGTTATATTTTCCTCATACTCTTCTTTCAAGAACTAAAAATGTGTTTTGACAGGATTTTTACACAGAGAATAGCAATAGCCTGCTAATTGCTCTCAGAAGCTGACAGTGTGCAGCCAGGAAAGCTCTTTAAGATAACTCATTTTCCTATTCAAAATGATAATCAGCCTTCAAAATTAATGATATTTAGGAAACATTGTTAATCTGCTTTGTGTTTATTCACTTTAACAATAAGATTAGTTCAGCATTTCCTCAGGCAGATTTTAATAATAATTTGTCATTTTTGGAAAATGACCTTCCCGTTTAATAATTTGCACTCTTTATCAGTGATTTTGGCTTCCATGATTTCATTTTTCAAATGCAGGATGTTTTGTCTGAATTAATTTTCCCTAGCATGTTTGTGTTCCATTTGTTACACGAGGTGGCAGAACGGCGAGACTCTGGTGCCGTATTTGCAATTCTGAAAATCAGTATGGTTGAATTCAATGGAAATTTAACGTCCACAGCTGATAGTTCAACATTTCTTTGATGTTGGGGGCTTGATGTAGCTCCCCCCGAGCATGACGCCTACAAAGACCATGTGATTCCATAGGAGCCTTTGCCTGGAGGCAAAGATAGTGGCCAAAGCAGGAAGCAAAGCCCGTTCGTGCTAAATCCGTGACAAGCAGAGATGGAGAGGGGAGAAGGGGAGATAGTGCAGCTCCTGTTGCTCCCTAATCCAAGGAGTACCCGAGGCCTTTTTTCCTTTTTAATTGCAAGGTTCACATTTTCTGTCAAGACGGCTACACTGCTACTCAATTGTCCCGTGGCGGCCTGTCGAGCTCGTCTGGCTGTAGAAGTGCAGGTGGGTCCGTAGCTGTGCGCGCTGGAGCCGCTGAGCAGGGCTGTGCTGCTGGCACCCGCGCGCGGCCCGCCTGGGTTTAGCGCGGCCCGCCCCGGTTTAGCAGGGCCGCCCGGGTTTAATGGGGCCCGCCTGGGGTTTAGCTCGGCTGCCGTGGAGCTGCGCAGAGGGGCCCAGCGCCCCCGCACCTCGCACAGGGACTGAGCGTGAAGTTCTCTCTCGCGGCATGGGTTGCCTGTGTCTCAGAACAGAAAAATGGTGACCTTTTCAGGAACGTTTTGGTCAGCTCTGCTTACTAATCACATGGACGAGGAAGTGGGTCTGCACAGGGGTCACACCCCGTGCAAAGCTTGGAGTCCTTGTAGCTTAGTGCTTCCTTACGCTGACAGGAGAAAGCAGTTCTGGCTCACAGCCTGCCACTCACACCTTGCATCTTGCATCTGCTTGGGTTTGCACCTGCTCCTGGGCCGGGAATGTATTTGCATTGTGTTTCTGAGGAACAGCTGGTTCCAGCTGTCCTGCCGCTCGCTCTCCCCATGGCAGTTGCCTTGGAAGAGCCTGAGGTGCGTTGGTGTTGCGCTGAGACGATGCTGGGGGTGGACAGTGGAGAGTGCTTGAAATCTTCATTCGCCTGATGTTTTTCTGCTTGAATTATCTCATAACTGGCATAAAGACTAAGCTGCCTCATTCTTAGGCATCTAAGATGCCTTCTGGCAACACCAGAGATCTTCCATGCTGCACACAAATCCAGACCTTTTCTGTCTGAGAGCATTTGCTGGTGTATGCCTGTCTCAGCACGCAAAAATAGCATCTACCTGTGTTAGGTGTTAACACAGATGAAAGCTTTATTTGTGTCCTAAAAGAAGCAACTGCTGAAGTCCTTCCGCTGACTTAATGGGTATCAAACGAGGTGCAACTATCCACGGGCTTGAGTGAACGTAATAGCAGGTTTGGGCAGAAGGGGTGATTTGAGTTGCTGCAGTCTGACCTTGCTAAGGAGCTCTGCCACGAGGAGGAAGGTCAGGGTCCCCTAGGACAACTGAAACTGCTTTTTCTCTGCTTTGCTCGCCATGGAGTGTGCTCAGTCTGGCACCAAAAGCAGTGTTAACAAGAGAGTAGGCTGCTTCCAACCCCAAGGTATATAAACAATTCTAATTTATTCTTGGAAAGATATATTAAATCACATTTAAAAAAAAAAAAAAACTAAATGCAGCGGATGCTTGTGCATGTATGCATTCTGGATATTTGTAAATGCATCACTTAGCCTTAAAAATGATATGTAAGGTCAAATGCTAGATACTGTGACTAACCCCGTTTTCATAGTTAATATATATTTCTTATGTTATTTTAAAATAATGCCATAGTTTTATGAGCTGTGCTAGTTTTATTATTGCCACTACCAAGCAGAGTATCAAAGGGAAAACAGGAGGAAAAAAACAGAATTTAGAGCCAGGCTCTGAATCAGTTTTATTTTTAGTACTTTTTCAAGTTACAGTTCATAATCGTCAAAATCTGACAAGCAGGAAAAACACAGTGTGAATCAGTAGTCATCTGTTCACATTTTAGTTTGTGAATATGGCATGCAGATAGCTCCGTGCTCCGGTGTTAATGTGGCTGCATGGTGTACGCACCCCTGGTGAGGTGTTTAATGATCACGGGAGTGTGTGTGTGTGTGTGTATATATGTACGTTTATATAGGGGGCTTCTGCTCTTAACAGAGCTTGTGGCTTTCTTTATATGCTAACCATTAAATAATATGTTTGAAAAAAAATCAAAACCCAAAAAGAATTGTAGGATCGTGTATCTGCCGGCCTTACAATGGTGCAGCTGCAGCGTGCCGGTGGCTGTGGGGCTCGCAGGCTGTAACGGGGCTTGGTGCGCGGCGCGGCCGGCTGCCAGCGTCCCCATGTGGGCAGGGCAAGGACCCCTTACCAAGGACGGGGTTTCCGTGAGGTTGCTTGTCGCTTTCCCCAGTCTCTGCCCTCAGAGAAAGGCGATTGGATTCCTGAAGATGGGAGTGATTGCAGTGAACAGCTACTGACAGTTTAACAGAGAAGACAAACCCGTGGTTGCAGCACTTGCAAGAGCAGAAATGGTTGCATCCCTTATTCTAATGATAGATCCAATATTGTTAAAGTCATCAATGGCAGCAAAGTTCTTGTAAGTGCTATCAATAGCAAAAAATTCCTAAGGAAAATTGCAGGCTGTGGGTGATGGCTCCAGCGGGAAAGCCTTCCCTTCGTTGGACACGGCTGTTCCATAGAGCTTCCCACAGTTACAGTCCAACCCTTACAAGAGAGGCAGGATCCTCTTTGGGGCAAAGAGGGAAGGGAGTGTTTGAGGGGCCGCAGGACAGCAGTCAGAGCCATGCAGTTAGCTGCCAGATGGAAGTTGCCGTTATTCCTTCGCCACCCGCTCTGTGGCCTGTGGCTGAGCAGCCTGGGCTGCCGCGGGGTGCTCCTGCCTCGCGACGCGATCGTGGCCGGAGCCCAGTGGTACCGAGCAGATCCTGTTCCTGCCTGCCCAGAACAATAATCCTGCGCTTCATATAAATGTAAGTGCTCATGACCAGGAATAGTGATAGGAAGAAAAGCCAGTTAATAATTGGCCGTACATATGAAGTATTTATATTTTTTCTGTGAATGGAGAGCTACTCCACATGCTTTTTTGGAACAATGTGACAGGACAAGTCAGCCAAAACCATGACCTTTCTCTTTCCTGAACGCGTGCCGCAGAGCAGCGCGCCAGCGAGGAAGGGGAGCGTTCCCGGCAAGTTGCAGCAGTTGTAGGTGCAGTCGCGCGGCCGCCGGCGGAGCAGAGCGCAGTCCCAGCCCTGCGCACTGCGGGGCGGCTGCCGGCACCGCTCTGCCCCGCGTGGAGGGAGCCTCGCGAGGGCAGCGAGTCTGCGCACAGCGCTGCCCGCCGCGCATCCCTGACCTGCGCTGGCTTCCGTTTTGTTCCTCGTTTTGAGCGTCGGGAGAACGGGTCCGGGGAAGATGAAGCAAGCTTGTGAAACTGAGTCACAGCCTGGTTCTTTTGGCCTTCTCACTGCAGTTTTGGAGGAACTCGAATAGCTGCTGAGAGAAGTTACTGCCCTAATACCCTGTCTGAGCACTGGATAAAACACGAGGGGACGTGGTTGAAGATTGGCGTGTTCCTTTCCCTTTTTGTGTCATCCCTGCCACCTCGTGCTGCCGATGAAGGGGTGCTTCTGCGAAGGAGGCTCGTCCCATCCTGTCCCATCCCATGCTCTTTCCAGCACAGGGACTCTTTGTGCCAGATTACATAGGACTTCTTGCACAGGCACATAACAAGCCCTAAATAGAAATCATAATTTTATAGGGAATAAAGTCTCCTGATGGGTACTAGAAAAGGAAATCTACAATGAACTGGCAAGCCAGTGTTACTTCATTTAGTGAAAAAGCTCAGCAAGACATGAATGTTTGTAAAATTCTAAAAGATAAATGGGAATAGTGTTCACGAATATTAATACAGTGGAAATCTGTCCATAATGGACTTTGGATGCTAAACAGAGATCTTGTTCGTTTGTATAGAGAGTGGGTGAGGATTTTGTGAAAGACATTCCTTTTCTTCCATGTTTTGTGCCAGTTTTCAGCATAGAGCTGTATGTCTTCAGTGGTACAGAAATTGTAGTCGTATTAAATATTGCTATAAACTATTTTTAACACAGTAATTTTTGCTTTGTTTGGCCTAGATTTGAAATGCAAGTATGTCACAGCAGAAAGCCCTCAGTAAGTGCAGTGTTTCCACGCTGATGTAGCTGCGTGGAATGAAGCACTTTCTGAGCGACTTGGGCCCCCTTTGGCCGAAGGTTGCAGTGCTGCAGAAGCCGCCCGGCGTCGCTTGGGCTCCGGGCTGTGTTTGCTGGGAGGTGGCGCCGCTGCGGTGCCTGCTGCGGTGCCTGGTGCGCCATGGCCTGGCACAAGGCTGCGGGAATCGCTGCCGTCCGTGGCTGAGCGCTCAGTGCTCCGGACATAACCCTTGGGTCGTCCTTGCATCGCCTTCCTGCCGTGCCGTTGATGTGGTGTGAGGGGCCGTGAACGCGGGCCTGCGGGAGGTGACGTGTGTGGTGCGCCCGGGAGGGGATGTGGGCCTTCCTGCCGTCTCCGCTTGCGCGGTTGAGCCCGGCGAGCTGGGGCTGCTGGCGGCTCTGCTTTGGCACAGCGTTAGCACAGCGCCTCTCGCTCTGCGAGGACGCTGCAGTGCTGCACGGCACGTGTCCCCAGTGCAGCGCGGCACCGTCCCCTGCGGCCCGCTCATCGTCCCGAAGCTGCTCTGCAGCACGGCTGCTGCCTGCACGGGCTGCAGGCTGCTCAGCTCTGTCACCTCCCAGAGCCTCTTTGGAAAGCACCCTAGCACCCTAGCTGAGCTATGGAAACGTTAACACCTTGTCAGGCAGGATGTTGTCAGAACTCTTCGTTTGCCCTTTCTTGCTTCACTTGGAGCTAGCTGAGCAGCGATCAAAATGTGGAAGCGTTCCAGAAGCTTGTGAGTGCTGGCAGTTCTGGGCGCTCCCGCGGTGCCAGCGCGCGGGCCCAGGAGCGCTGCTCCTTCGTGCAGGGCGGCATCCCGCGCCCCGCTCGGGGCGCCGCTCCGAGCGCCAGGCACGCGCCGCTGTGAGCAGCACCCGCGGCAGCCGCTGGGCGCCCCGGGCCCGCAGCGTGGCGGCTGCCATCCCGCTCCTGCCTGCCCTCGCTCCCGCCTGCCTCCCCCGGCTGCCGTCTCGCACGCTGCAGCTGCCCTGGCCTGCAGGAGCCACCGGCCCGCGAGTCCCTCGGCCACCCTCCTGTCCGCGTAGCAGGCAAGTGACGGGCAGCCGTCGGTACTCCCTGTACGAGTGCTGCGGAGCGGCGTTCTGTGCCGGAACGGCTTGAGAGTACGTGTTCTAGCATTATTCATACTACTACTACTTCCCTGTTTGTCTTTTTTTCTCTCCATGTTGAGGAGAGACTCAAAAATGTGTGTCTTTCCTCAGAGAAATTTGGAAGACTTTTTTTTCCTTTTCTTTTTTGTGAATTGTAAACGTTAGCCATCAATTGACTCAACAGAAACAGGGGAAGACAGCAAAGCTAAGGTGAAAGGACAGTCCAGGCACGCAGCCTTTCCAAGGCCCGTGTTCACGCAAGGACTCGTGTGCGGTAGCGCTGCGACTTGCAGGGCTGTCAGAGCTGCTCGCGGCTGCGCTGGGGAGACGGGCGAGCAGATGGCCGGGGCCGGTGCCATGTTCGAGGCTTTCGCAGACAAGCCTCTGAACAGAGACACATCGCATGAAAGTGGCGGCGCGTGGTAACTGGCTGCTCCATGGAACCAGTAGGAGTTTCTCTCTTAGCAAGGAAGATGCTGCGTTTGCTGTCAGCGTGACAGAAAATTTCAGGGCACCTGAGATTCCAGAAAAAGAAGAGACAATAATCAGGAGTTCTCCACAGGAGGGAATTATATCTCAATCCAACTCTCCCTCATCATTGCGAGGGTGGCATGTCCATGGCACGACCATCAAGAACTCGGTTGTGAGAGCTGGTAGGAACAACTGAGTTGGAAAGGAGATCACCCTGTGATATCGTCTCCCTTGAGGAACAGTCTTCAGTACTAAGGAAGGCAGGAGTTGTGTGCTTTTTATTAGGTTGTATTAGGGTCTTTAGGATTTGGTGAAGGATCTCTCAAAGCATTTTGAAGATGTTTGTGCACTACCGTCTGTGTGTCGTATTCCTGATGATCAGCAGCTTGGATCTGAGGCTTTCTCGGGGCAAAGGCTTTGCTTAGCCATCTCCCGGGTACCTGCTGTCTCCGTGTGATGGGATCCTCTAGCTCCCTGCTGAAAATGCAGGCGGGCTCGGGCCGAGGTCTGGTTGACGTTGAGTGGTGGCATCCTTGCTGCTTGCACTGTTAATGAGCTTCTTTCCAGGAACTGAGAATATAGTGACCAAGTTTTTCCAATATAATTTTTATTCACCCACATAAAGAAATGTAATGAGCAAGTTCCTTTTGTCATATGTATTTTAATAGTTGTTTGCTTAGTTGGTGTATGATTCTGATCTCTGCTGTGTTATGGGTGAGAGTGGAATCCCACACGGGCACCTGTGTGAGCAAGGAAAAGCAGCCGCACAGCCAAGAGTGAGACACAGCGTGGGCGAGCAGGCCGGGCCCGCCGTGGGAGCCCCAGCGCAGCGTGGGCTGCACCCCGGGCGACCTCCGGTGTCCCGCAAGAAGTTTTATTTTAAAATCTATTTAAAATGTGTGTGTTTTGTTAAAGTATTATAAAACTGAATGTTTAAAACTGATGCAAAAACACACGGAAACAGCAGGAAAAAAAAATTCCTTGTTCAAGGAGGCTAGCTTCAAAAGTGGGCATTGCAGAGGGGTAGGTGCTGGGAGGCACCGCACACCCCAGGCCCAGCTTGGGCCACACTGACGCTGCTTCACAGCCACGTGAATGCTCCTCTTTGAAGCCACTTGAGCTGGAGAGCTTGAGCTGCATTTGAGGCTGCTCAGGCTCAAATTTCACATAGTTTCACAAGCAAAACACAGGAAAAAATTAACCCTTGCTTCAGGAACAGCCAAGGAAGGAAAACCAAGTAACATAGGTCTCCATTGCTTATTATTTATGTCAAGCACAAACTTCTTTTATTCCCTTTGATACAGGACCATAATATCTTACGTTCTGTCTGTGATGAGCAGAGATGAGCAGGAGCTGTAAGATCTGCGTGTAGATGTGCATCAGGAAGGGGCAGCCGTGGCCCTTAACCTGGGCGGACGTGCAAGCAAGGTGCGTGTGAAGAGGCAGCTCACCTGGCCCTTCATTAGGGGCCCAGGAAGCTCTTCCCTCACGGGGTTAATTACCTGTCAGTTGGTGCTCTTGAAACAACCTGTGCCCGGATATCAGGGAGCTCCTGTAGGTCTCAGCTGATCACAATCAAGGCATCTTTTTATTGACACATCTTTCTAAATTACTTCTGCAAGAGAATTCTGTATGGCTGTTTTTCAAATTGTATAATAGCACAGAACATGAACTTTATATTAATACTGTTATTGTTTAGAAAGTGAGAAATCTGAGAGGTTTATTTTAATTTGCCATGTATAGTAGTTGCAGTATAAATTATAAATTAGCATTCCATTTTAAAAGCTGGTGCTTGTTTTCTGTAGCAATAGCTCCATTCACCAGCAGCATCGTGGGTGTCAGAATATCCCACTTGGGAGCTGTATGCTCTTAGTAAAGCTATTTTGTTTATGCAATAACTTTGAGGCATATTGGATATATGAGGGAGCAACTGTGTATTGTGTGCTGAGCATGTGCAGAGGACATGCACGGAGATGTTTGTGGAGAGCACTGCAGGGCCCTGCTCCTACTGAGCTTTGTGTTATGCCTAGAAGCAGAGTCAGAGCTGAAAATTCAGCACTGAAGGTTTGCTGGAGACAAACTCTTTTGAAAGCGTATGTAGCATGTCTTGTAAAAGGCTGCAGAATTTCCACAGTTGAGAGCTTTGAAAAAATACAGGATTGCCTGGATTTTACAGGGGAAGTAATGCTTTTAGTAGTTGAATTGTTCCACTTGTCTTGGCTGTGTTGCTTTTTCATGGCTGTAGGTTTGCACGTGTCGCGGATAAACCTGCAGATCAGGCAGTGCTTAAATGAGGCTTCAAAACTGATTTTCCTGAGAACGTTTAAAATAATTGCTAAAGGAGACAGCACGCTAAAACAAAGCTCTCGAACGCATTTGCAGTGAGGCAGCTGCATGTCTGAATAGCCTGGGCATTGCCGGGGGCTGGCTCCGTGCTGGAAAGGGAGCAAGGCAAAAGGCAGCGTGGTTCACAGGGCTGCCCCAACACCAGGTACTCTGGCGCTGTTATCCAAAGTTGCCTGTATTTCTCATGGTTATTTGTACTTCCAGCCTGATAGAGTAAATCATACTCTTCCTGGAGTGTTTAGTGCTGTACACACGCTGCCTTGTATGAGCAATCAGAGTGACAGCTAATTTGCACACATGGTAATTGGGATAGCTTGGGGAATGTTCTGACAATTACTTAATGTGCAGATAAGTATGCTTTCTTTATGACAATTTTTAAGATAATGAAAGCAGCTTCCAATTCCAAATTGCATATAAGCTGTACTTTTTGTTCTTTTAAAGTGACCTTAAACCTTAGATTTCTGTATTTTTTTCATTAAGCGTACTTTCAGCAGAACCATGACCGCTCTCAATTAGCCTGTGTTTTGTAACATTTTATTTAATCATTATTAAATAAAATGGGTGAGGTGGTTATGGAAGTAATTGCTACTTTTTGTATAGAAAGTAGGTGTTTTGGGCCAGGGCGGTGAGTGGGCGCTCGTTTCCCCTGGGGCTCTGGCAGGCCGGTTGATGAGGGGCTCCAGCCCTTGCTGCCCTTCCCCAGTGGTGTCCTTCTCACCGTGGTTCCCTGGTGTTCCCTTGGCTGTGCAGGGACTTGCACCAACATGAACACATTGGCTTATGCTGATGTCTGAATGCAGTTTAGAGGAACCTAGTGCTCAGGCTGGGAGCAAGACTCTAGGTAGGAAGGAGGCTGGGAATGTTGTTCTGGGAAGGGAAGGGCTGCATGGGAAGGTGGAAGTCTCTAGCTGGTGCTTGAAACGCCAGGCACGTGCACGGGGAGGGCACAGTGTGGAGTCCTGGTGCGCGTGAGTTCAGTAGCAGCTTCTGCTAAAAATCTTGACAACTCAGAAATGAGAACTTCACCAGAGTCTATTTTTTCAAATAAACACATCTGATCAGCTATAGATGTTGAGAGTTTTCGTGTAAAGCCCCCACCGTTGGCTGACGAAAGAGCAGGTCCTACAAGGCTGCAGGTAAAACACAAGCCCAGGGCGTTTGCCAGTCCGAATGCCTGCGAATCTGTCAGAGGTGTTGGCTGCTTCCACTCTTGGCACTGTTGTAGAAGCAGAGCCAGAGCTGAAAATTCAGCACTGAAGTTTTACTGGAGACAAACTCCTTGTTCAGCTGGCAGCTGCTGGGAAGAAAGGTTGCGCCTTAATTTTTTTACGTTCAAATGCAAAATCTTGCTTTCATCTTTTTTAATGTGCATGATTTAGAGAATTATTTACCCAACTGTCCATACTGTTGCGGTGTTCTGCGGTGCTGCGTCTGAATGGAAACTCTGGGACTTTCTGGTACTCCTGGGGCTCTGTGGAAGAGCCAGGAGCAGTTTCCATTCTAGCCTGACTGAGAGCCTGAGACTAAGAACTGCCCTCCTGCGCTGCGGGCTCGTGTTGGCCGGGGGGGGAGCAGGGCGCAGTCAGGGTGGAAGGGCAAGGTGAAATTTCAATCATACTCTTAAGTAAGCTGATGATGATGTAATTTGGATTAATAATGTTATTTTAATATTCTTTTTCATGTTGTTTCAGTATCATCTCTCAAGTTATTCAGCAGGCCTTTTTGTCACATTGAATAATTGGAAATTGAAAAATCTTCCGTGTCTGTTTATAGTAAAAAGCATCTGTTCAACATCTGCTAAAAAAAAAAAAAAACAAGATTTTGGTGAAAGAAAATCTGTGGATTAGAGAAAACTCTTTGTTTTAGGAACCACAGCTTGCCTGGTGAACCTTCCTAATGTGCCTCTGCAGAAGCTAAAGGAGCGCATGTCCAGCCCGAGCTGCCCAGCCCAGCCTGCACTCAGGAGCCCCACAGAAAGCCTTGCGAGCCAGTGACTGGCTAAATTTACCTATTATAGTAGCAGCGTTAAGGAGAAACTCACATTCACTGGACAATCATTATACTATAGTCAGATATATTCTCAAAAATGTTTTTTCCCATTGCATGCGTATGGTCTAAATTTTTCTGAATGTTAAGTCTAGTTCTTTTATTTTGGGTCTTAACTGAAGCCTTTCAGATCCCTAGTCCATCTGAAAGGTCGGCATCTCCGTTTTGTTCATTAGTTTCTCTTTTCACCCACAGGAGGAGGTTAGTTCATGTCCCTCAGATTTTACTGCATTGTAAATATTACCTCATTATAATGTAGCATCCACTTTGCCTTCTTGACCCTTTTTGAAGCAACAAGAAAAGAATTAAGCACTTCGTTTCCTGATTGCAAATGAAAGCTGCTGCTGCTGCTTTTTTTTTCTCTCATTTTAAGCTAGCTGTGTTTGCTAGTCAAATCAATTTATATTTGATATAGTCGAGTCCATTAATAACAAGGACTCTTGTGTTACATTTTCCTTTGGTTTGCATACATGAAGGACTTGGGGGACTAAATAAATCGTTCTGTATTCTGTGACGCGCTCTTCCTCTGACAGCTTTTCAAAGGCGAATTAGGAAGCTTGCATATTAAGCACCAGCAATTCATGATAATGATAAGGTCATCTTCAAGGATGAACCTGTATTTGCACTTGGTAGTTTGTTGCTCGTTACATTCTTAAGAAATTTTAGTTTTAACCAGAAGAATGACTTCAAAATGAGTTCCGTTGATAAAGTTTTTTTGCCGAGTTAATAGTCCAGCCCTTAGTGCTTGGGGATTTGGCAGGGTGTGCGTGACTTGCAACTTAGCCTGCTGCAGGCCTGAAGTGATCACCATAGGTGATATATAACAGGAGTCAAGCTGTAGCTCCGAAGAGAAGCAGATTCCCTAGGGCTGACCTTGTCAAGAGTGGCTGTACAAACCCTAGCTAATCCCCCCCGGGATTCAAATTTTGTTCTAAACTTGAAATAAAAACAGTTTTTCCAACACCATCTGGTTTACATTGGTCTAATGCCTGATACTAAACTCACATGCATTTTATGTTCTGCAATTTAAATGCAGAACTAGTTCAACAGTGTTGGCTGTATTCAGTGGTGGCACTGAAGCTCTGCTCCAGATCTGGAGTTTAACCTTGGCAAGTGGATAAGGACTGCGATAAGGACTGCGACTGGGTCCACAGCACTGCGGCCAGAGGCAGGAAGCAGTTGTTCTGTGTTTTATTTATACTGTTGCTATATTTCTTTCCATTTTGCATTAAATTGGATGCTGCTTTTGTCAGGAGCTCCTAATTACGTTATTCACTGAAAAGAGAAGGTTGTGTTTGAGGAAACATCTTTAACTCAGCTAAAGCGAAGGAAGACTGCTGTCTTCTGGGTAGCTCAGTGCATAACAAAATGCTTCGTGTATATTAAAAAGTGCGAGTGTGGTGTATAAGAAAAGTGGGGCTGTTTATTGGCAGGTATGAAATATTTTTAAGCATCTGTAAGTAGGGAGAGCTTTGTGAGTTGGGCCAGTGACTGCAGCAGGGTACGGCCTTGGAAGAGGCTCCTCCTCCTCATAGATCAGTCTGTTTTGTGTAGGTATTTCTGTTAACCTGCCTTGGTTTGCTGCCCCTGTCACCTGAGCATCAGTGACTCGGGAGGGGAGTGAGATTCAGAGCCGGCGGCACCGCCCAGTGCAAAGCGGTGAGCTTGCACATGCAAAGTGTGCCCCTGCCTGCTGCTGCCTGGGTTAGATTTGGAGTCTGTGCTGTAGTCTGTATTAGCGAATGACAGCGGCCATGGGACATTCATCCTTTATGTAGCGTTGTAAGAGAAATTGTGACTTATGTTGTATTTGTTGATTAAATCATTGTTTCATCAAATGTAATTTTAGATAGGATAGGGTACAGGAAAAGGGTTAGTGCTGAGGCTTTGCTCTGTCTTCTTGGTCACTCCCTAGCTTTGCCTTCCTACCTTTATAGTATATCTGATAGGATGTTACCTCTGGGTCCAGCATTATTTATTCAGCTGTTCCTGCAGCGTCCTCGGTGAGTGCAAAGGGAGTTTGCTCTTTTGAAGATGCTCTATTGGGAGATGATTCTGTAATCAAGCAGGCAGAAAGTAATGCCACAGATTCCTTACCATATTCTTGTGTGAGTCAACAAGTAGATAGACAAGAGGATGTTAATATTTATTGCCTTTTTTAGCATATGATTAGCATCAAGTTTCTTTCCAAGTGCTTCGTTTTGTGGATATTCCTTCTTAGAACTGTTATTTCCAGGATACAGTTCTTCCTCATTGAAATACAGCACAAATTTTCTGCCTAAATCTTGCCTATTCGTTTGTTGTGCCCCAAATTTCTTCTGATGATGTGGGGAGAAGCGGCAGTTCGTGGCACCTCTGACGACAGAACTTGTTTTTAGGAGGTCCTAGAACCACAGCACGGTTGTGGTTGGGAGGCACCTCCGGGTGCATCTAGTCCGACTGCCCTGCTCCAGCAGGGGCACCTGGAGCAGCTTTCCAGAGGTTTGGCCAGGAGCTTGAGGATGTCTCCCACGATAGAGACATCTCCTCAGCCACCCGTCAGCGTGGGCCAGGGCGCTGTCACCCTCCCGGGGCGGTGTTGTCCCTCAGGTTCAGGTGGCGCCGACCTGCTCTGAAGCCTGCAGAATTCAGTAGAGCCTGTTGGCTTTTGTTGCCTTGACTCAGGCTATGGTGCCGTGATCCTGCTCCCCAAAGGCACTGGGAATTGTCTTTGATTTCACTGGATGCAGAGAAGGACATTTAATGAGCAGTGCTTGAAACAGTTTTTCCCCTAGGTTATACTGAGCTGATGGCAAAGCCTTCGTTTTGTAGATGGCTACGCAGAACCATAGGCAGAGAAATGCAGCGGCCGGCACTCAGGTCAGTGGGCTTCCCTTCTTAGTTTACCTTTCACAACGAGCATGGCAGCAATCCCTGTTCAGGCTACTACTTGAATAAAGTCTCATGTCTCATTCAGCAGATTGAAAACGTGAAGTTCTCTCTTATGCACCATCATAGAGCTAAAAACGCAGGAGCAAAGCTGCAGGCATTGCATTTCATCATAGCGCTTACCCCAGCTCCACTGCACATAGCAGCGCCTTGCATGCCAGCTAGACCCCGTTTGCAGTGCACCCGGCTTCCTCCTCAGCGGGGGAGCCCCAGCGCTTATAGGCCATACATTGCCTGTGTACGTGTGACCGTGGCTGCCTGCTGCATCCTGCCATATGGGCGTGCGCAGCGGGCAGCGGGAGCAGCCCGCCCGGCTCCGGCCTCCGCCGCGGCAGCGGGAGGCCGCCGTGCCGCCCGCAGCAGCTGCCGCCTCCCCTGCGCCGCCCTCCACGGCAGCGGGTGGCATTGCTGGCATTGAGGCGGGGGCTCAAGCCTCGTGCCTTCTTTCTGCATTTAAACTTAATGTGTTTAGCCAAGATGTATGACTGCCATCATACAGAGAGGGTTTTAAGAATGATCCCTTGTTTAGGTTCATTGCAGGGGACGTGTAATGGTGTCTTACTATCTGGAGCAACATTTGGATGAGAGATCTGTCATCAGCTGAAATTAACCTGCACATGTCTCAGATGAAGATGGAGAGCATTTAAATATGCCAGCTGGAAAGCATTTGCTGCTTCCTTTTTTTTTTCCCCTCTAACACTGAAAATCCCATAATGTGCATCTGTGAAGGTCTCATAATGTTCCAAGCAGTGGGAGGTGTGTGCAGCACTAGGGCACACCAAGCCATTTAAACAACCTTGATGAGTCGATCACGAGGACTGTGAATTAGAGCTGGGAGCATCTCTTGCTCAGGCGCTCGGGCACCGCTGCCTCCTCGGTGTGATTGGCCTCAGGTTAGCAAAGGTTCCCAAAAGGGCCTTGCAGGAAGCAAGAGCTTTTGTAAACCTTGCATTGGGGCAGAGCTGCTGGAAGGCTTAGGGATTAATCCGCCATCCAGGCTCAGCGTCCCTACGTGCTGCCTCCTATTACTCTGCAAGGACCGAGAGTCCCTAGTGATTGCAAGTACACACAGATGTAGAACTAGTGAATCTGTTCTGCCTTAGTTGCTAGGCCGGAGCTGCTCCTTTGGTGAGCCTAAGGCCTTCCTGGGTGCAAGGCGGAATCGTAGTTGACGATGAATTCATTCAGATGTGGCTGTAGTTGAAAGGTTGCTTGAGGATTAAATGAAGGTGGTCTGTTCTGCACCTCCACCTCATACCGAAAGTTTAAAGTAGAGAGGTAAAACAAGACACGTGGAGTTGTGCTCTTTGGGCCCTAACTGTCGAGCAGTAACCAGCCTTGCTTTCTCATTCGGCAGGAATGCAGACGTGTATTTGAATAGAGTCTTGCCGACAGAATAGAGCTTGGCTCCAGATGTCTGGCCTGCCTTTGGCACGCTGCTGCCCCAGCCGGTCTGTGCTCCCCACGTCAGCTCTGAAGACCCTCTTCTGCATGTGCAAGACAGCTGCTTGATCAGCAGCAGAGTTTGGCCATGTTTTGACATGAGAAAATCTTTGTTTTCTTAAGAAGGTTTGTGGAATTGTAGACTGTCTTCAACTGCTGATGACAAAAATGTGACAGAAAAGTCATTACTTCACAGTAATTATAAATCATGATCTGTCTCTACAAATGAGGGAGAAGGCAAAGGCACCGCAAGCGCTAACAGCTGCAACGTAACGGATGGTTCTGCGCTTTCATTAACCGAAAGAACAGAGAGTGAGTTTAAGTATCCAGAGCACTATTCATTTTTGTGTCCCAAGCTCTGGATATCCATCTTGCTGTGCAGTGATAGGGGAAAAATAAGTAAAGCATTTATAGAAGTGTATAATAAGTTGGAGTTCAAAATACATGTAGCTAAAAAGTCCAAGTAGTATATTCTGGGGTTGTCTTAATCACAGAGTATGGAAGGAAAAGGCACCCTTAGGTTACATGCAGAGAAAAGCCCTGTACAGTAAATCCATCGTTCTGGAACAGTTAGGGAAATGTGCTCAGCAGTGGCAATGAAAGGGGACGCGCTGCTCTCGGTGACTAAAAGCGGGCCTAGATGGTTCAGATTAACATTCTGGTCCAGGCAAAGAAAGGCTCAGCAGGCCTGGGTAATTGGCCGTGCCTTGGCAGATGGCCTTCGCGAAGGGATTACTGGGAGTCGCGTTAGCCGCCCACCGGAGCCAGGCGGCCACCGGGGCCGGGCAGCCGCCCGCTCCTTCCTGGGTGGCACTGAATGAGCCCTGCAGCCTCCAAGCGCGAGCAGCCGAGTGCGGGTAACTTGAGGCGCAGGGCGAGCTGGTGCAGGCTCCTCCACACCTCCTGCCTCCTGCCGTCCCGTCCTCGGCGCGCGGCGGTCGCTGCCTCCGCGTGTGCTCGCCCGCTGCCCTGGCCCGCTGCTCCCACAGCAGCTGCTGGGTGGTTGCTGCTCCAGGCAGAGCTGCCTTGCAGAGGGTGCCTGCAAGAAGGTCATACCAGCATCCCTTGTTCTTCACGGCATCGCCAGGGAACCCCCTGAGTGTGCTCAGGCGCTGCCAAATGCCGGGCTCGCAGTATGAAGCGCTTGCCTTGGCACTGGAGGTCTTTAATGGGTGTGTTTGTCGTGGCGCCTCCTGTCCTGGGCTCCCAGTGCCCGGCCACAACGTGATGGAGGAGCTCGCTGCAGACGGCTGTGGGAGGCAGCGGCTGTTGACTTTAGATGAGGTGGTGAGGTGATCCCTGGGTGGGCAAGAGAGGGGCAACGGGGAGCATCTTGTTCCGTGCTTGCCCCGCGGGATACCCGGGTTTGTGGTGAGGTGGGGCGAGAGAGACGTGAGGGCCGCTTCTGTCTCCCCAGGCCGGGGCAGTGTTTGTAAATACCCTGGGTGCTCCTTGGGTTTTAATGCAGCTCCCAGTTGAAAGAATTCCAGAGAACATCCTCCTTGTCGGGGAGGAGAAGTTCAGTAATCAAAAATGAAACGTGGATGGATGCTCCTTCAGCTGCCCTCCTGGATAATCACTGGTGCACGGTGGCCCCCTTGATGGTGGAGACGCGTCCGACGTGTGGTGGGAGAGCCGCGGGCGGCTCCGCACGCGCCCTCCGCAGCTGCACACCGCTGCCCGTGCCCGCCTCAGGCGCTCTTGGAAACACGGCCTCTGTCCCGGGGGCCCGCAGGATTAATGCTTGTCTCATCTTCCTAATTAGCTTGACAGACTGCGAGGGGAGAGCCCTGCGAGAATCCTGAGACGGGCTGGCTGCTCTCTGCCATTTTATGGTTTTGCTCCTCACACACTAGTAATTTCTAACTGCGGTATCGGACGTATTCTGACTCACGCTGCAGAGTGAAGTCAGGACGCATTTTGACAGATTCTGTTTGTATTTACAAAGAGGATTTGAATGTAGCAAAAATAATTTTTCCACTAGTTTCATTGTGACTGTACAAATTAAAAAATAGATGTATCAAAGTATGTTTTTCAGGTGAGTAACATTAAATCTAGCATAACATGATTACAGAGATATCTCTTTCATTAGAAATGTAATTAATACCAACAACTCACTCTAAATAGTGGCCCGTGAGAAATCTGCTATCGTACCGGGCTGTTACTGTGTTAGGCCTTGTGGGATATGTGGCTTGTTGAGAGCAAGAGAGAAGAATCATGTACTGCATATAACAAAAAGCATTTAAATATTTTAGCTGGTGATATTTGTATATCCCTGCATTATAAAAATCTGCAGTGAGAAGCTAGGTATTTACATCTAAAAGGAGAAGTTGGCATGGAGCCATTCAGTTTTACATTGATTGCCATTGATTGACTCTTTCAAAGCAAGCCTGTGCTTTCTGTGTAAGAAAAGCCCCTCCGTGCAGCACCGACCTTTCTGCACTTCCCTAACGAAAGGGAGAACCAGGATGGAAGGATAAAGGTCTGTAAAGAACAGAAGGTTTGCTTGGCTCCAAAGAGAAAATCTGTGAATTTCTCTGGATAAAAATTTGCTTTGGCAGAAAGCCTGTCAAAGGCCAGATCTAACAGGCACATCAGTTGCTTGATTTTTCTGTGGTAATTGCTATTTAGTTCAAATAATTATCCAAGCAAGGCCCCAATTACATGACACATACATTTCCATACAGCGTCTAAATTTACAGAAGTATAAAAATAACACCTGGCGCCTGGAGCTCACAAAGGCAGCTTGGCGTTAAGGTTTCTGCTGCAGCCCTAGCCATGTTACTGCAAGGCCTTTTTCTCTAAGCAGAGTTTGGGCAGAGTTTCGCTTTCAGCTGGAAAGAATTTCATAGGGCTCTCTTTTTTTCTGCATTAGTGTTTGACATCAAGGGACATGCTCATGCATGCAGAATTTTAAATCACTTTATGAAAACTATTAAAACCCACTAAGAGAGTGCTGAAAATTTGAGTGTTTCTCACCCTTGTAATAAGGGATTTCCATCTGTCTTCGTGCTCTTGAAGTCTCTGGTACAGATTTCTCCCCTACAGACGCTGTTTGCAGAGCTTTGCATGGACCGGAGCGCTCCTCGTGTCCCTGCCTGCAGCCTGCGCCGGAGGGTCCACCACAAACCTTGAGCCCAGTTTGCCTGAGATCATCATTGTCTCCTTGTCTGGAAACCTCTTTGTTCCTCTCATTCCAGAGGTAAACCCATCTCTCAAGGCCTTTCACGTTCAAAACTCTTAAAACTTTACATTATGTATTTTTGTAGACTTAATTTACAGGAAAGGGTATCAAGAAAGTAGATTAGGAAGAGATACAGCACCTTGGGCTGGTTGGAGCTCATTAGGTCATTTTGGAGATTTCTTCTTCCTCTTGGAGCCCAAGAGGCAGCAGCCCCTTGGGAGCAGGAACTGCCCAGCAAGCCGGGAGGCGGCTTTGCCCAGCGCTCCGGGATACGGGAGTGAGGTGGCATTGTGACTTTGCCCGGTGCACCAGGATACCGGAGCGAGGCGGCATTGCCTCGTGCCCTGCTGTGTTGTGCCGAGCTGCACTGTGCTGAGCTATGCCATTCTGAGCTGTGCTGTGCCATGCCAAGCCCTACATGCCAGACAGGAGACCTATGTGATTACGGGTGTCTGGTTTCAGTCTCCCCAACTCTCTGTCCTCCCCTTTTCTCCATTCCCTTATAAATTCCTTTAATTGTCACCGCGCTGCTTCTCCTCCCTGTGGCTGGAGGCTGGTTTGGGTGCCTGCAGTGGGATACGGAGCAGGGTTATGCCTTCTGCTCTGCTGCCGTAGCCAGGGGCTGGTTCTGTGGTGCTGCGGGGCAGGGATGGATCTAGCAGCCAGCCAGGACGGCCAGTGCCGAGAGTGGTGGCATTTGGGTGGCAACAGATGATGCAGAAGCAGTTCCCAGTGCAGGGTGAGTTGACCCCTGTGGGCTGGCAGGGCTGGTGCTGGCTGGCGCGCCCAGGGCAGCAGGACTGGTGCCCAGCTGTGGGCGTTAAGAAGGAGGCCGAGCAGAGGGTGGGCCAAGACACAGAGATGGCCCTGGCTTTGGGGACCCGGCATGCACACAGGCCATGGAAGGATGGCTGGGAGAGGGTGCGTTCCCAGTGCACGTACTGGAGTGTTCAGCCCTGTCACTAAGTACGGGCTCTCTGGGAAGCTCTGCCAGGGAGGCTGCCTGTTTTTGCCTTTTAAAACTGGGGGATAAAGGCTGTTAGGATGGTGGTTTCAGAAAGCACTGCTTTTGGTTTGCTGTGCTTTTTATGCTTTTCTCACTCGAGGTGATTCCAGCTGACAATCTTCGGCAGCTGGACCCTTGGGCAGCATTTGACAGCTCTGCCCCTCCGGGTTGATCGTTCGATCAAGTCTGGTTCTGCACGAGCCCCAGGGACCTGTGTGCAATAGCAAATGCTATGGTCATGTCTTGCTCAGAAAGGTGTCTAGCATGTGCGTACCAGCTCAGGTGCCAGTGGGCAGCAAGCTGGTAGCAGCGCGGGCGAGGTGGGAGTTGCTGTTGCCGGTACCAGTGCAGCGCCTGCTGTGCCCTTCGCAGCCCTGTGGGCTCCTGCTGCCAGGGCTGCTTGGGCTGCGTGTGCTGGGCTGCGCTCACAGCGTGACCCAGTGTGAGCCCGCGGCCGCTCCGCGCCGGCAGCCGCTCCGCACCGGCGGGTCACCCGCGGCTCACGGCGCGGTTGTGTCCTTGCCGTGGCTTCGGCACCTGCCCTTGTGCAGGCCGGGAACGGGCTTGGAACGCGCCCCTCTGCAGCAGCGGTCAGGGGCGCCTGGAGCCCGTGCTGTGGGCAGCGCTGTGGCCGGGCCGGCTCCTGGCTCCGCCGGCCGAAGGGAATGGGAATGCCGTGCTGCAGTGCCGCTGTGCGGCGGGAGCGGGCAGCGAGGGCTGCGCCTTTCCTGGGAGCAGTGGACAGGCTGTGCCGAGACTGCCGGGCTGTGCCCGTGGCGGAGCCCAGCGTAGTTTCTGCTGAGCCGCAGTTCTGCTTGTAACGCGCTAGGGCTTAGAACCAACCGGAACCCTGCTGAAAGGTGGGAAACATTTTGTAAGAGCTGGTAGACATAGAATTTTCCGTTTGAATTTTATTGGACCAATCTGAGTGCTTTTGTACAGTGGTTCCCTGTAAGGGAAGCACATTACCTTGATAAACTGGTAAGTCTTATGCTTTTCCAGAAAGCTGAACTGCCACCAAGTCAAGAAAATTTGTGATTAAAATACCCTTTAAGGGAGGAGGAGACGGATGCCTTTTCCTCCTCTGCAGCTTCCAGTAGTAAAGCGATCTCTTAATAGCTCTCAGTGAACAAAAAAGCTGGAAAGCTGGAAAAAGCTGGAAAATAAAGCCAGCCCAGGTAGTCATCTGATGCTGAGCATTAATACAGCAGGAAGCTAAGCAGAAAGATGCCCTGTGCTTCAGTGGGCTTCGATCGCCGATTGCTTTAGTGCTTCTTTGTCCGGGGCGAGCGGATGGTCATTCGCGAGCTGAATTCCAGCAGTCGGAGGGGCCGGAGGAGCGGGAAAGCGGCCACTGGCTGCCTCAGTTACACCCCGTTTCTAGCTGGAAGGAGGAGGGTTATATAAAAAGATGCTGTAGGCTTTGGGCACTGAGCCGTGAGTTGCGTAGGATATTTTGCCATGGAAATTTTGAACACCTCCCAGTAGAACAAGCCACCTAATAAAATGCTTAGTTTGATATTTCATATCAATGTAAAGCTTGGCCAGGACAACTATCGAAGTGTGATTCTCGCAGTTAATCTGAACTGACTTTGCTGCACACTTACTAGCCAGTCACCAAACGCCTAGGTAGTTTCCTGCTTTATTCATTTCTCCTGGCATCGTTCTGCCTTCGGTGAGTCATTTTCCATTCAAGTGCAAACCCTTTTCCTTAGCAGATCCCCTGTGGGCTGTTCTTTGCTTTATTGCAGTATTCCAGGGTGCTTGGGGCACTGGGCATCAGCAGGAAAGGTTCACCATGCTGCCACTGCCCAAGCTCATGTGAGGACTCAAATCCTGCTCACTGCTGTTATGTGTGGAGTGTGCATTATCCAAATGCTGGTTGCAGGATAAAATTGGGATCCGCTGCAAGAAAAACATTTCTTCTTGGAGCCTCCTTTTTATCTGCTCTGCCACTTTGGATAATCTCCTTTAAGAAATAAATCCCTGTAGCTGCATATGAAGACTTTAAAGTGCGTGTGTTTTATCACAGCTGACAAGCAGGATTCCAGCTGCAGGCCCAGTAAGTGCTCGGGAGCTTTGCAGTCGGGCTCTGCAAACTCGGCGGGTATGGGAAGAAGAGCAGAACTCAGGCAAGCGTTACACCTTTTCTGTTCCAAAATAACTGTTGTGTAAGGGCTGCAGCAGAGTGTGAGGGCCACCCTCCCTACCCGGGCACGGAGAGGAGCAGGACGGAGGCGCTGCTGCTTCTGCAGGCAGGGCAGCCCTGCCATTAACGTGGAGGAGCTGCAGCTGGCCCGGGCCTCCAGCGTCCTTACAAATGCAGGCAGGCGCAGAGCACCTGGTGCTTTTGGTTTTGCAGCAGGTGAGGAGTGACTCAGAAACCAGCTCATGGGTCCAAGAAATGCCCTGGCTTCCCGAGCTGCGCAGCTTCACGGAAGTGAGGAGTGCTGGAAGCTGCAGGCGCTGAGTGCTGCGTAACGTGCTCGGAGCTGGGCCAGCCTGTGGACTTTGCCCGGGAGCGGCTGGAGCGGGGCCGCCCGCTGAGGCTGCGTGTGCCTTAACCTGCCCGCCCTGGGCACCGTGTGCCCAGAGCCGTCCGGGCGCCCGCGGCCGCACGAGGCCCTCCTGAGAGAGCAGAGCTGCACGCTGGGTGTTGCTCACGGTGTCACTGTGCAGGCTGACAGGGACTAGGGCTCGGACTGGCTCTGTCTGTCCTCACCCGCAGTCACTAAGGAGTTTGATATTGCAGGGGGATAAACGCGAAAGGAGCCTGAGCTTGGCCTAAATTTGAGCTAGGGGTACAGCTGCAAACTCCTCAGCTTCTTTCTGAAAGAATAATGCCAGAAATTGGATTAATTTAATTATTCAGCGGTGACTTTAAAAATCTAACAAGAGCAGCAGGCCGTCTCTAGTGGGCTGCTTCAGCAGTCGGTGTCGGGCGGCGGTGGGCGCTGGTGGCCGCAGCGGAGACAGCTCTGCTGGTGGCACAGGGCTCGGCGCCCCGGCCCCGCTGTGTCTGCGCAGAAGGAGAGTGCATTTTACCCAGCGGTTATCAGCAGGTGCCAGGTGACAATATGATGCAAACCTGCATGTGTAGCTCCACAGTGTCCCCAGCGCTTAATGAGGGAGTCGTGTCTGCATTGCCTGGAGGGAGGAGCTGCTTTCTTGCACAGGAAAGCAGAGCGTGCAGAATGCCCTGTCATTGGCAAGTGATTAACCTGCAGGGTTGCCTTCTGACTAGTTTAAATGGGTTTAGTCTTTGCACCTAGGCTCCTGTCACGCCTGCTGCTGGCTCAGATGTGTGTTGCCTGCCTGGAATGTGTTTCTACAAAGTTACAGTTCGGTGCCCTCTTCCAGGAGTCTCCTTGTAAAGCGTGTGACGCTTCACTGCAGAGCTAGTGACTTCTCACAGGGCTTGGAGCTCCCCAGAAGTTCCATGTTCAGTTTCAACAGAAGCACTGCACTTTCACGGAGCAAAAAACATCTTGTTGTCTCTTTTTGCCGGCCCTCAGTGAATTACTGGAATCTTTGGGTGCAGATGCAGCTGTGAGCAGTAGCGCTGGCTCTAGCGGAACATGGTGCAAACCCGTGCGGCCGCCAGACACGTGCTGCCCTCCGGGGGTCTGGGGACACCCAGCCGTGACCGAGGCTAAAAGCGAGATAAACAGCTCTGTCTAGTGGCAATTTCGGTAACTACATCAGAAGGACAGTGTTATTTCCGGCAGAACCCAACCCATGTGTGTTGATTTGAGGGAGTTTGAAAACACCCGGCTGCCTCACTTTGTCATATGGCAAAGGCTGTAGGTACTACTGGAGCTGGACTGAATAGCCATTGGTATATTGTAATAAAACAGCCTTCCGAGCACTGCAAGCTTTAGACAACAAATGTTTTTCATGAGTAAATTCATGCTTATGGCATGCAAACAGTTCCTGTTTAGAGTAGGATTGACCTTTGAATAGAACATCTGGGTTCTGCGGTGATTAGTTAAACCTGGGAGGTGATTTTTTCCTAGTGGTCCTAGTATGTGCTCAGGTGGGTGGTATCATATAAATGGGCCTAGACAATCAGAATATCCTCCTCAGCTGAAAACAGTTAGACTGCCACACATGCTTCTATGCCAGTAGGTTGCAGAGGCTCCCTCTGCCAGGAGCTTTATCCTGCGCTCCCTTGTGGCCGGGTTGAAGCGGAGTAGCCTGGGGACACAGGTAAGGCCGTGCCCTGTGCTTGAAGGGCCACCCCCTCCCTTGTCCTGCAGGTTTCTGTGCCTAAGCTTTTGCCTGCGGTCTTAAAAAACGTGGTCATCTTGTGCAGCGCCCTGCTAATAGCAACACTAATTGTGTCACGTTGGCTCAGGGTGATGTGCCAGGAGCAGCTGCAGGGCCCGCTGATGGTCAATCTGTTCCTTCGATTCCCTTTCTTGGCGCGAGTTTTGCTGGGCTCGGCAGCACAGCGGCCTCCTGGCCCTCCGTGGGCTGTGAGGGAGCGGGAGTGGCTCATCTCACCTGCAGACCACCAGGACTTGCCAGGCTTTTGGGTACAGGCTCTTAGCTCTGAATCTTCATGTTGTAGCAGGATCAGAGGTGAGAGCTGGGAGGAGGGCTGGGTGCTCCCCGAAGGTGCTGGGGTGTCACGCAGCAGAGCAGCGGGTCGCAGGGCTGCAGCGCAGCGAGAGGCGAGCGCTGCAGTGCGCGTGCTGGCTGCACTGCGGAGCGGCCACCGCGAGGCTCTCACACCCAGGGCCCCCCTGGAACATGGGCTGCTCTCCTGGCAGGACAAGCTCGGCTGCTTACCTGCACGGGCGGCAGCAGGAGGGTTGTGGCTGTTCCTTGAGGGAACAGGGCAGCAGAACTTCCCTGGGAGGTCCAAGCTTGCCTGTCTTCCTGACGCTTCCAGGAAAGCCGAGGGAATGTTTTTAAAGGAATGCACTTGTTAAATGTCTGTTCCTTTGGAACACCTCCTGTAAGCAGCGGAGCCTGCGGCCTTGACTCACTTGTGCATAAGCAAACACTGAAGATAAGCAAAGAAACACAACGAGGGAAACCTAGAGGCTGCAAATTGCCCTGCCCAGAAGCAATTCAGGACTTTGATTCCCATCCTTTCCCTGAGCTCTGTCAGAGCTCTTCATTACCTGCCCCATGACTTTGGGTTGTTTCCTTTGGCTATAGACCAGATTGAATCTGGTGTATTATTTTTCTCAGCTATTTCTATCCTGCATCTTTAAAGCTGCAAGAGACATGGATCATGTCCCTTTTTCTCGGTCTCCCCTTGTGCTGTGTTTCCTTCTTGCATCTCCCTTGTCGTGCCCTCTTGGCATCTCGTTGTGCCAGCTGCTCGGGGGCCCTGCCGCCTCCTCCGTGCGCCGTGTGCCCTGGCTGCCTCGTGCCGCCGTGTTTCCAGGGCCTGCGCCCTCAGAGAACTTTTGCCACCTTTATTTCGTGTCCTAGCAGTGCTGTTTGTCCTGGCTCTGCGCTGCCGGAGCCGCGCTCCCTGCGGGCACGAGGCAGACGCTGCTGGCGTCCGCGCTGGGTGGCAAGGGGCACGGGCGGGAGCCGGGCCCTGCCCTGCGCTGCCGGCCTCGCGGGCGCGCGGCGCCTGCTGCCGCAGCCCTGCCTCTGCTAGTGTGTGTAGGAGCACCAGCTAACGGGCACCCCGCTCTGCAAGGAGAAGGTGATGTGGGTGCTCATAGCACAGGGTTTGGCTAAGCTCCGCGCAGCCTCACCAGGCCTTTCGGGCGTGTTTCAGGTGATGGTGCTGATAGTTCCCAGTGGAAGCCTTCAAAAACACTGTGACAAATGGGAAGAATGGAGGAATGCTGCGTTTCCACCTTCACGGCTGCAGTTAGGTGACAGTTTCAGCTGGAGACTTGTAAGATGATTTAGAAAGAAACTTTGTGGTTCAATAACGCAAGTCGTTAACTTCTGTAGCTTTTTACCTAACATGAGAATTTGAGTAGAGAAAAAACAGGATTAGCAGGGCTTTGATGTTTGTGTCCCAAATGCTCCAGCATCTCTGACTGCTGTGTGCAGTATAACTGGCAGTTTAGCAGCCAGATAACGGTAAGCCTGTAAGCCCTTTGTACATAAGAAATGCAACGGGAATTGTGTGTGTTGATGCATGGAAGCTCTGGATGCTCCCCAGAGAGAGGTGCTGCTGCCTGGGCACAGGGCAAGGCGGGCCTGGGAGCAAAGGGATCCCATCCCTCTGCCTTCCCAGCAGAGAAACAGGCTCTGCGAGGGAGCCTTGAGGTCATCCTCTCTACAAGAGGACGTTTGTTTTCTTCTCTGCCTGGAAAAGAGGTCTGGTGTTTTCGTCATTGTCCCAAGCAGGACTCTCGTTTCCTCAAAATGTGCCTTATGTTTGACTCGCGCACAAACAGATCCCCTCGCAGAGCAGGAATGACAGCGCCCGGCTCCTGGAGCTCTGCTTGCCTCTCCTTTCATAGGAGGGAGCCAAACAGTAGCTTCGTTAAGTAGCTAATTGGCCATACGATTGCCTTGTGACTGCCCTTGCTGCTCCCGAGCCCCGACCTAGAGCTGGGCATCGTGGAAGGCCGATGAAAAAGCTCGATGGAAACTTTTTCTCGAAGTACTGAAACCAACACAGAGGCCTTATTTATTAAAACGATTAAGTCATATATTCATTTTCCCTGAGAGTGTTTTTGGCGCAGGGGTGCGGGCTTGGGAAGTGCCTGCTTTCCCTCGTTCTTGCCGGCGTCTTGCTCCAGTCGCGTTAGCAGTGCCGAGCGGCGGCACGGGCGCTTCCCGGCCTGCCCCTGGTGGGTGCGGGTGCGTGTGGAAGAACTGCTGAGTTTAAGGATCACAGTGACTGACCCTATCCTGTATGTTGTTTTTTAAAGAGCCTCCTTTATTCATTTCACTCAATTTTTTAATAGTTTAATATACATTTAAATGTGTTCTGTTCCATTCTCATATTTCTGAACAGTCTTTTCACTTTCTCCAAACAAAACCGTAACGGACAAAATGTGAAGCATGTGCAGCTCAAGTGTTACTGCCCAGCAGAGAGTAGGGAACATTTAAAAAAAAAAAGTCTTGAAATCTCTCTCTGAATGAATCCCAGGATTGCCTTCCTGCCTGTTAATGTGGCTCTATTATAACTGCCACCTCGACTGCCTCTCTTTAGCTTGAGAAGAGCTTTTCATGCTGCATTTCTGAGATACAGAGCTAAAACCACGCTGGGCTTTTCTTTCCCCCTGACAAGAGCTTTTATGTGTGTGCATTGGCTGCTCTCCACCAGCTGTCTTGTTCTTCAGCCCTGCCTGGGCAGAGCTCTGCGTGGATTGCAAAGAGCAATCCGTGCCGCCTTGGCACCACCTCGGCTCGCTCGAAGGCGTTTGTGCTTGTGGAAGGCGCAGCCGTTTCTGAGTGTGATTTGCACGTCCCTCGTGCCCCTGGGGAGGGCTGGAGGCAGCGGCAGAGAGCGCCGGAGCGGCGAGGCCGACGCCGGGGGGCAGCAGCACCTGCAGCGGCGCAGGGGCGGGCGCCGGCGCAGGGGCGGGCGCCGGCGCAGGGGTGGGCGCCGCCGCTCCTGCTCCCTGCTCGGCTAGACGTGCACACGCGTGTCCAGAGAGCTCCGTTCCCCGCCGCGGCTGAGCTGCCCTGTGACGAGGCGGAGCAGAGCAGGCCCGGGAAATCAGTTGCTTTCAACTCGTGTCTGGTTCAAAATGCAAACAGTGCCCAGAATGCCAAGTGTATCTGTACTTAAAATCCTTCCAGGTGCAGTAATGCAAGGAGTTTAGTAGAAGAGGCATGGAATTCTGTTAAAATACTGTTTTCTCCCTGAAATCATAACCATGGATTAAATGCAGTGGCTAATGAAGACTCAGAATCAGGCTGTGTAGACAAGGGGCCAAAAGAGGTTTCTAATTGCAGAGTAAGTAAATAACATGTTGGTGCAAAGTGGGACCATGCCCTTACAATGAGAAAGATAATTTTTAGACTTGAATTTTAGAGTAGCTCTCTTAGTGTAATACAGTGTAGCTCTAATAGGTGTTTCCTGCTGTGTTTCAGATTTATGTGGGTTTTCAGCAGCTGTGTTTCACGGCAGCCTGCTCTCTGTCTGGCTCGTGCTCTTCCCACAGCTCTCAGGAGTCCCAGCAGGACCATTTCCGTGGTTAGCTGAGGTCTGGGGTGGCTGGTTACGGTTAAGTAATCTAGGCCAAGAATATCAATGTGGCTTTTATCATTCTGTTTGGGCTTTTCTGTTAATGGTTTACTTAACATAAAGATACATATTTGCTGTGGAGTTCCTAGCCAGTCATAACTGTCTGGAGTATTTCAAATATTTCTAGGTCTTTGCTCACAAACATGAGAACATCTGTAGCCAGCTTTCCCTTTTAATGCCTCCCACTTTGGGTTTAAGTATTTTCCTTGGAGCTGGATGGAGGACGTGCTGGAGAATGGGCAGTTAAAGTTTATTTTCTTGATGAACGGCCACTTGATGCCTAGCAGACACCTTGTAGGTGTCCCCCTGTTCCGGGGAGTTGCAGTGGGCTTGTGCTCTGCTCTCTACGTGATGTAAACTCCATATCAAAGCTGCTGCAGTTCACCTCCGCATCCCAGTTTTACATGGTTAACTATATTTTTTGTATCCCTGTGATGCTCTTAAATCAACTTAAACCTGGCTTTTACAAATCCGGCTCAGGAAATAATGCTAAATTAGTAAACTCATTTAGGAGTATTTCCAAGGGGTTTGGATGAGTTTAATTGAACTGATGATAGATTATTCACAGAGCTGCTTAGGTGTGGGCTGTGGTACAGCTCAGCCCGCAATACGAGGCCAAATTCCTTTCCATGATCTTTATTGTGTAGTTGTTGCCAAGTCACAAGAGTCCCCGTATGCAAACACATGTGCGCTTAAATCCATGGAGTTTCGTGGAGGGAGAGTCATCCTGCTTGGTGAAGATGCCAGTCCTCTTGGTTCAGCACAAGGGAGTTCGCTGCTTACAAGCATTTCTATCTGCTGTTTAACATCCCTGAGCTGGCTCTTAGTAATAATTGCCCTTACAAAAGTACGTACTGAACTCAAAGCAAGATAATTAAGGTCATTATTTTGTTTAATTTGCTATTTGAAGGAATGGATAGCTAGGAATACAGAGCAGGAAGATCTATTTCAAGCTGGGCAAATTGACTTGTAACGCATTCTCCAGTGTTCCCATAGAAAAGAAATGCAGTTCTTAAATACTTTCAGGCACTTGGTCTTTCATTTCCTGAGAAGATGTGAATAAAATGAAAATGAAACGCGAGTGCTTTAGCACGTGCAAGCACCCAGAAGGGCTAGCGGGGAAGCAGCCAGGCAAACTTGGCCTTGAGCTCCCGGGCAGTGTGGAGTGTGTGCACGGCCTCAAGCCCTTTCCTTCCCTCGCTCCGTGCCCCTGGGGAGCTAATAGAGGAAGCAGGTCTGGCTGTAATTCCTGCCCCGCCGGGCAGAGCTCCGCAGGGCTCTCGTCACAAGGATTTTCCTGAGTCATTTGGGAGGCACGTGAGTTCTCGGCTCACGTTTAAACGCAGCGTTGGGCAGGGCCTCTGCTGCTTCGGGCCCAGCATTGCTGCTCTGGAAGAATGTCTGCCCCGAGGCCTTGGTCACGGGCACTTTGCTTTCAGCGATGAAGTCAGACTGTGTCTGCTTTTGGAGCAGACAGAAGGGCACCGAGAATACTCCATCTATGGGGAGCTTGTTTCATAAGTAACAGGAATGATCCCAGGCGGCCAGAGGTCCCGCTTAGCGGAGCCGGCACGGTCCCGCACGGCGGTGGCCTGCGGCCCGGCGAGCTCTCCTCAGCGCGCTCCGCTTCCCACCGCGCAGACTCTGCCCTTCGGCCACGGCTTCTGCCTTCCCTTGGCTCCTCTCCCCCGGAGTGCCCAAGGTGGCTTTTGCTGCGAATTCGCAGGCTTTTCGGCTGCTTGCGTGGTCGTGTTAACGCTGCAGGTCTCTGGCGTCCTGCAGCCCTGCCAGGTCCTGTCCTTCTCCTGCTGCCCTCAGCACCTCGCATCAGTTCTAGCCCTTCCCATGCCACAAGGAGCGTTCGCCCACCAGGACCGGCCTGGGCCCCGGCAGCGCGACGGAGACGTCGCCCGGGCCTCGCTGCGGCGGGAGGGCAGCAGCAGGGCCCCTGGAACGGGACGGGTAGCGGCTCGGGCAGGTGTGAAATGTAATGAAATACATAATATGTGATTACGAATAAACTGTTCTACATACAATGTGTTTGTATGTGGACATACACATACAGCGTATGTGTAGGGAAACACAGGTTTTTGGTTGGAATCCCATTTCTTACACAGACTTCCTCTTAGGTTTGCAGAAGTCATTCTGAGTACTCTTGGTTTTCTCTCTGTACGGAGACAAGTGGTTACGATGGCAGAGATCAGCTTGGAGTTTGGAAGATGTGGATGTAACTGGTTGCTCTGCGAGGAATGGAGACATCCTGGGGCCGTGGAGAGGCCATGGTCCCTGTGCTTGGTCCTCGTGAGCAGACGTGGGGCAGAGGCAGCGCACGAGCAGCCCGGGGCCCGGAGCGACTTGTTTGTATAGTGGTTGTGCTTTCAAGAGGAAAGTGCTTCGCCAGAGTGCTGAGATGGGCTTTAGGGGTTTGTATTTCTATATACATGTGTGTGTGTGTGTGTGTGTGTGTGTGTGAGAGAGAAAATTTTAAATATCAAGAGTTATTTTGATGGAGCTATGTGGATAATCCTGCACGGTGGTTCTGTCTTCACTATTAATAGTCTCCTATCTTAACATAAGGTGGTTTTAGAGCAGTGAATTATAAAAATGACTTAACAGAGGCATGCTGTCTGAGGAAGACAGCTAATCGGTTCTGAAAGCAGGGAGGTACTGCATGAGAAAGCAGGCGGATGTAACGAATGTTCAACCTGGGATGTGTCTTTCCATTCTCAAGGACCTTCTGAGAAGCCCAGGTGCAGGTGGCCTTGCAGTTCTGCTGCGTCATGGGTGAGGAAGCAAGTTGCAGCGAAGGTAAAGGATGAAAAAGGGATGTAGATAGTATGGTAGAAATTATTTCCATGTGAGAAGAGCACTCAAGTGATTGCTGGCAAATGAGAGCACAAATCTGGCTGGAGAGGAGATAACTGCAGAAAATTATACTTGAGCTTCAAGGAACCATGCTGCTGAATTTCAGAGCACACAGCACACAGCTGATATTTGAAACCCATTTAAGCTAACTAGAAGATTGAGAGTTATTTGGGAACACTCTTAGTAGCTTGAAGAGGAAAGATTATAAAAGAAGTGCACGATTTTCAAAATGGTTAGGAAAGTAACAGTCTTAAATGTACTTTATATTTGAATATACAAGAAAGATTATTATTGCCAAAAACTGTCCAGACGTATTTTTTGGACAGCACAGGGTATATGGTCCAGTGCCATGCAGAATAACTGATAAGGTGAGAGAATCCACTAAGTGGCTGAGGGGATTAGTGGTATTGCAGCTAAACCCCTGGTCTGGCTGAGGCAGTAACAGAAGGGTGCCGGGCTCTCACAGAGCCAGGATCCTGCCCGCTCCGCGTGTGCTCCTGCATAGTTTCCACTGAAGGAACTTCGGCCAAGACGTTAGGCAGACGGTGCCAAGAGCAAACTGGAGTGTAAGGAGACAGGGCAGTGCAGGTGGGTGCCTTGCTTCGCCCTCCAGATTGCTGCTCTGCTGCTGCGACAGAAGATGGGGGGTCAAGGCCCTTTCAGGGGTGCACATGGGCTTTAAGGCTGGAAAATTAGGATGCACAAAACACATCGTTCCCTGTGCAGACTCAGACACACACCTGATATGAAGCTGCTGGAAGCTGCTGCCCAGCTCTGTGTTTGTGGGGACTCCGACATTCATGAAATTCCAGTATCCTTACGAGCAAAGGGGAAGGCTGCACAGAGCCACGGGTTAATCAGTTATGCAGCTGCCTGCGGGGAAGCAGGCCCAGAATTCCTGGAGAGCAGGCGGGCTTGGGTAAGCCGTTCAGCTGGGCGCAGGTGTCCGAGCGGAGAGGCGCAGGTGTGGGACCCCGCGCGGCGCCGGCGGCAGCGCCGAGCGCGCCCGGGGCAGCCCGGGGCCAGCGAGCCCCGTGTCGCAGAGCGAGGCAGGGCCGGGCCCGCCTGGTCGGGGCCGCTTCTGCTCCGCCTGGAAGGGGCTGCAGAAATGAGTGATTTTTCTTGTGCCATTTGGCAGCGTCAGTCAAACCCGTCAGTTACTGTCTGTCACTAAAGAAACAGATCAAAACCATGACAGTTTTCCAGGTGTTTCTGAGTGTGTATGAGCTGACGGTTCGCTCTGAATGTTTTTGTGCCTTGAAGACTGAGAGCAGCTCCTGGCAGGCACCCCGGATGCCCCTCGTGCCCTGTCAGTGCTTCGGGCCCTGCGCATGCACAGGGGCTGGGAACAGGGCGTCCTGCCGCTGCGGCGCCGCTCCAGGTTTAGGCCGGGCTTGAAACCTTCCCAACTTGCACCCATTTCTAATAGCAACCACAAACCCCCTCAGTGCTGGCAGCCGCCTTGCCAGGCCTCCCTAGTGCCGGGGGCCTTAGCGTCCTGCCACGCTGCTCCGATACCAACATCCTCAGAACCGTTATTTTATATCTACGTTTTCCAGTTTCCCTTAATAATGCTATCATCATAATCCTACAATGAAGATTAAAGGAGGCACTTTTCAGTTTCGTAATTCTCCTTTAAAAATAGATTAATTAAACATTCACTGAAAAAAAAAAAGGATGGTTTTTTTGGAAAGTTTTGATAGCCTTTTGTAGAAATTGCTCACTCTTTGCCTGGTAGCTCGGAGAGGCCTCGGAGGTGCAGAGCACTGATAGGGCACACGGAGCAAAGGGGCTTGTGTAGGAGCACTGGGTTACGGGGGCTCCCGAATACCTGCGGGCTGTGCAGGGCAGAAGCGACACAGCCCAGCCCAGGGCAGGAAGGGAAGCAGCAGCCCCGCGCCTCACACCGTGTTTGAAAGGTGGCTCATATTCGGCATGCAAAGCGGCCAGACGTTTTTTTTCCTCTCTTACTGCTTGCCAGAAACGACAGTTCTGTCCCTGAGTTGTAATACATCCTCTGCATGTTCATTCATCACTGAATGAACATATTTACTGGGTTTTTACATTAAGATCTTGCAAGAATGTAGACATTCAAACCTGTAACTTTTCAAGACGTAAGTTTACTCTTATGTTGGCTGTTTTATGTTGTCTTGAGACAATCTCTTGTTTGACTCTAAATGACAATGAGAACGTAATTCTCCTGTAGTGGGTTTCAGAGAAGCATGTATTCAAATACCTAAAATATCTAGAGAATAATAGTGCTCATAGTAATAATACAGCTCAGCCGGTCTGCCGATTTTATGTCTGTTGGTCCTTGTATCCCTTCAGGCTTTCAGAGGAGCGGAGGCCCTGGGAGGGGCACCAGTATTACAGTTGTTTGAGTATATATGTATATCTGAATATATATATTCAAATACATACATAGTGCTGGGCACTGCTTTGCCGTGCCTCGGGCGAGCTCCACCAAGGGGAGCTCCCGGGGCACAGGCTGTTACCTGTTACCTCTGCGGCGATGGCAGTCCTCCGTGGTCAGAATTACTGAGAAAAGTATATTCTGGATTTGGACAGGGAGAAGGATGAGCAGTGCTGCATTTTTCTTGGTTTTCAGAGGTTTCTTGGTTTTCAGATTTTCAGAGATTAATGCATTCACCATTGGAAAAAAAAAACTTAGCTGTCTTGTAATTTCTGTGTGCCTGGAACCCGTTACGATGAGCTATCTTATGGATATCGAGGCATGTTGGCCTGCTGAAAGGCTGATGAGTAGATAAATGCATTCTGCTTTGGTGCAGATTCTGGCTTTTAGATCTCTGGTACTGGCTAGAAAATGGTGGGTTGACTTAAAAGCATCACTAGTAAATGCTAAAGACGTCCCCAGTAAGTGCTGCAGACGCCGGTGGGAGCGAGGCGCGTGCGCCGCCTCGGAGCCGCGGCGCCGGCAGCGCGGAGCTCCCTCCAGCCCGGGTTCAGCGCTGCTCCTTTCCTCTGCCAAAGAACCTCTGGGATCTTGTGTCAAAACTGTGCCTTGTATGAGATGTTAATTATAATGTTTCAGTTTCCTTCTTCTGTAAAATTATGTAGTTGATTTTACTTTTATTACAACTTTAATGTTATTGCAAGAGTCTTGCTTCTCTTTTATAGTATATAAAATTGGATGCTGAGATCACCATTTAGAAAGGAAGATTATTCCTTTAATTGAATCATACTTAATTTGTATGTGCAAGAGAATAATGTTGTAAAAGCTAATTTCTTCAATTATTAATTACTAGGTTTTATGATCTAAGTAACATGCTGTGACTGTATCCAATTTCTTGGCAATTTGGTATGGAAAGCTTAAGAGTTAATTGTAGAAACGATCCCGTACGTGACTGAAGCCGAGGCGGGGGAGCAGGCGGGCTGGTGCCGGCGCCGTGGCCGCGGCCGTGGCCGCTCGTGGCGAGCGCTGCCTGGTCGCGCTGCCCTCTCCCGCGGCCGCTCTGCGTGACCAGCCCGCCGCCCGTTTTGGTCGCAGTGCGCTTTGCCTCACCGCCTGCTCAGTCCCTTTCGTCCCTTGCATTTTGCTGCTCGAGGAACTGCTTTGTGGAGAGTTTTTGTGTCACAGGTGGTTGGCTCTTCCTTGTGTTTTCTGCTAGTTTTTTTCTTCTCAGTTGCTTCCTTTGCGCGGGACCTGCTGAGCAGCTTGGGCTGGAGCGCTCGTTGTTCCGGTAAGGGCACGGAGCCCTTGCGGGCAGTGCAGGTGCCCTCGGAGCCTTGGCTGCGCTTGGGGACTGCCTGGCAGGTGGCACGGGGAAGGTGGCGCCCCAGGAGGGCCCGCCGGGCTCCTGGCAGGGGTGTGCAGGTCAGGATCACACGGCTGTGCCGTGGTGGCTTGGGAAGCACAGCCCTCTGCCCACGCACGAGGAGAGCCCCTCTGTGTGTTGGCTACAAGCACAGGGGGCAGCGAGGGGACGTCGCCCTGCGCCCGGGCCCCGCGGCTGCACCAAAGGCGCAGGGTGAGGGGTGCGCGGGGCAGGGTGAGGGGTGCGCGGGGCAGGGCGAGGGGTGCGCGGGGCAGCTGCTGCCGCCCCGTGTCC
>JAVCKT010020583.1:1997-14395 GCA_032273925.1 Rhynchotus rufescens | reverse complement strand
GCGGGCCAATGGCGCGCGGGCGGGGGGCGAGGCGCGGCGCGGATTGGCCGCGGCGCCCCTTTGGGCGTGTCCGCCGCCCGCCGAAGCGCGGCGGCGATTGGCCGAGGCGCGGAGGGGCGTGTCCGCGCGGGCTATGGTAGCGCGCGGTTCCCCGCGCCGCGCCGTGTCCGCGCCAGGTAGGGAGCGCGGGCGGGTGGGTCCCGCGTGGGTCCCCGGCCCCCTCCTCCCTGCAGGGACAGCGGCCCCCGCGCTGCCCCCTCCTCTCGAGCGGCTCCGGGGACCCCGCGGGGCGTCCGGGCTTGGCGGATCCCGGGCCCGAGCGGGCTGCGAGCCGATGGATGCCAGGAAAGCGCGGGCGCCTGTTTAATACTCCGCACAGGGCTCCGCGTGAGCGGGCAAACCGGGATTGTTTCCAGGCGGGACGGGAGCCAGAGCAGGGCCACTGCGGTGCCCGGGAGCTCGTGCTCTGCTCCAGGGCGCTGCCAGGGCTCGCTGCGCAGGGGCTGCTGCTGCCGCAGGGGACAGGCCGAGCTGCTGGCGCTGAGCGGGGCTGGGGGCAGCGGGAGCTGCCTGTGCCGGGCTGAGCCGGGCAGCCTAGCGGGCATCGGAAATGACCGAGGCTCCGTAACTGGAGAACTGGGCTTCAACCAGTGACGCTTCCCCGAGAGGCATCAGTGCCTTCCCATCCTACCGCTCCCAGGGGGTAGGGATCCACTGTGGAGACCCCGGCCCAGCTGGCTCCACTGACTGTCTTTTTCCGGCTCCAGACTACGTGGGAGGCATCAGGGAGATGGCGAAGCCGGCGCCGGGCAGCGGGGACCTCCCGAGCACGGAACTCTGGGCCTCCCACAACAGGATGGTCATGGAGCCGCTGGAGAGCAACGATCCGGAGGTGAGAACCCGCTCCCGGCGGAGCAGGTCAGCACGGGCACCCGCTTCCCTGTGCCCAGCAGCCACGGGGACACTGACCTCCCGAGCCAGATACAAAGGGCCGGGAGGCTCCAAGGCTGAGCCGGTCCCTGTGCCCGGTCACAGGGGGAGGGCCCCTCCAAGCTCGTGACACCATCTCTACCTGGCACTTGTCCCCTGTTCCCCTCTGCCTGGGGATGCAGCCCCTGCTGTCAGTGTCCGTGTCCCCATGCGCAGTGAAGCAGTCCCTCCTGTCCCCCAAAGGTGTTTGGCATCATCAAGAAGGAGAAGCAGCGCCAGAAGCTGGAGCTGGAGTTAATCGCCTCGGAGAACTTTGCAAGCCGAGCAGTCCTGGAAGCCCTGGGATCCTGCATGAACAACAAATACTCCGAGGGTTACCCCGGACAGAGGTATGGGACAACCCACCCAAACCCTCACCAGGAGGAGAGAGAAACACCCCCCCTGTCCAGGGCAGAGCCCGAACCCCTCTGCTGCTGCCCTTGGTGGTGCCTGGGCCATCCTGCTGCCCTGGCTGCTGCCGCAAACACTGTCCCCCCGGTTCCTCCCTCCCAGCACGGCCTTGGTCGCGTGGACCTTTCTCAATCAGTTTGCTTTTAATCCCTTGCAGTTTGTACTAAGCAAGCGGCGCAAACGCCGCCGTGCTCTGCCAACAGGTACTACGGTGGCACTGAGTTTGTAGATGAGCTGGAAAGGCTGTGCCAGAAGAGAGCCCTGCAGGCCTACGGGCTGGACCCACAGAAGTGGGGCGTCAACGTGCAGCCGTACTCAGGTAGCGGCGCTCGGCCGCGCTCCACGCGCCCCGCTCCCGCGCACGCCCCGTGACCAGGCTCTCGCCGCAGGGTCCCCCGCCAACTTTGCGGTCTACACGGCCCTGGTGGAGCCCCACGGCAGGATCATGGGGCTGGACCTGCCCGACGGCGGCCACCTCACCCATGGCTTCATGACCGACAAGAAGAAGATCTCCGCCACCTCCGTGTTCTTCGAGTCCATGCCCTACAAGGTATGGAGAAGCATTGCAGTTGCGCAGGGATGTGGTCACCACGAGTGCTAGAGCCCTTTAGGAGTAACGTGGTCCTACCAGGGAGGTTAAATGTGCCTCGTCTCCAAGGCGAGGTGACCTGGGAGGTGAGGAGGAGGCGGATGAGTTAGGAGGAGCTGCAGGTCCCTCCCCTGCTCACCCCTTGTCCCCAGCTCCATCCCATCACCCCGGTGCCAGCACCGCTCCTGCGGGGCGGCCCTGGGCTCGTCCTCCCCCGTGCCGAGGCGGCTGAACCCTCCTCATCTCCCAGGTGAACCCCAAGACCGGTTACATCGACTACGATCGACTGGAGGAGAACGCCCGCTTGTTCCACCCCAAGCTCATCATAGCAGGTGCCACTCGAACCTCTGTCCACCACCCATGGTCCGCCCTGTCCCCAGGCTGTCCCAGGGCGTGCGTGCAGCAGCTCCCGCAGCCTCGCACCTCGAGCAGCCCCCGTGTCCCCCCCAGGCTTCAGCTGCTACTCGCGCAACCTGGACTACGGGCGCATGCGGCGCATCGCCGACGCCAACGGCGCCCTGCTCATGGCCGACATGGCCCACGTCAGCGGGCTGGTGGCCGCCGGCCTCGTGCCCTCGCCCTTCGAGCACTGCGACATCGTCACCACCACCACGCACAAGACGCTGCGCGGCTGCAGGGCCGGCATCATCTTCTACCGCAAAGGTGCCCGGGGAGCCGGGAGAAACGCGCGGCTGGGACGGGGGAGCTGCCCGGCACGGGCTCGGAAAGGCTCCTGGGGACACTGGGGACCTTCGCCGGGCTCGGGGGGTGGCTGTGGTCCACGTGTGAGGTGGATTCACCGCAGTCCCTGCCGGGAAGGACCCAGCCGCGGCTGTGGGGTGGTGCGAGGCTGCGCTGCCCCGCGGGTGACACTGCCCTCGTGCCCCACAGGCACCCGCAGCGTGGACCCGAAGACGGGCAAGGAAACGCTCTACAACCTGGAGAGCCTCATCAACCAGGCGGTGTTCCCGGGGCTGCAGGGCGGGCCGCACAACCACGCCATCGCAGGTGGGCCTGGCGCCAAGGCGTGGGCTGTGGTGGCACCGGGCACCCGCACCAAGGGCCTGGGGCAAAACAGCCGCTCGGCTCCCCCAGCCCCCCAAGGGGCCTTGGTCCCGGGATGGGATCCCCATCCCCGGGATGGGGTCTCGGTGCCTGGCACCGCTCAGGGTGCAGAGCCCGGGCTCGGCCCCGCTGCTCGGCCTCCCCAGCCTCCCCCCGCGCGTCGCTCGGCCTCGGCGGCGGCTGTCGCGGCTGGTGGCAGCGCCGCCGAGCTCCGCGTGTCCCCGCTGCGCAGGGATCGCCGTGGCGCTGCAGCAGGCCATGACGCCCGAGTTCAAGGCCTACCAGCAGCAGGTGGTGGCCAACTGCCAGGCGCTCGCGGCGGCGCTCCTGGAGCTGGGCTACAACATCGTCACGGGTAGGGGCCGCGGCGCTGGGCAGCTCTGCCTGCAGGGACCTGCTCCCGAGGGCGTCTGCAAAACGGCTCTTCTTGGCAGTGGTGCCGAGACGTTCCCCGTCCACATTCCTCTCTTTGCAGGGGGCTCTGACAACCACCTGATCCTCCTGGACCTGCGGAACAAGGGCACAGACGGCGGGCGGGCCGAGCGGGTGCTGGAGCTCTGCTCCATCGCCTGCAACAAGAACACGTGTCCCGGTGAGAGAGCCGCGGGCTCCTGCGATTCCCCTTCCTCGCGTGTCCACACGGAGCGGCGCGAGTGCCCGGCGCCAGGCTGGGTCACCTCGCACCACTGCTCACTGGGGTGATGAGCGGCTCGTTTCGGCGCAGGCGACGTCAGCGCCCTGCGGCCCAGCGGGCTGCGCTTCGGGACGCCGGCTCTGACCTCGCGGGGCTTCCGGCAGGACGATTTCCGACGAGTGGCCCGTTACATCCACAGAGGTGAGGCCGGCGCGGGCGCGAGGCCGGCGCGGCGCCGCCACCGCGGGGTGACCCGCGCGTCCCTGTCCCCCCAGGCATCGAGCTGACCCTGCGCGTGCAGAACGCCATGAGCCCCAAGGCCACGCTCAAGGAGTTCAAGGAGAGGCTGGAGGAGGAGACGTACCGGGCAGAGCTCAAGGCGCTCAAGGAGGAGGTGGAGGCCTTTGCAGGAACCTTCCCGCTCCCGGGGCTGCCCGTCCTGTAACAGGGCCGGGGCCAGAGCCGGGACCCCGGCAGCTCCTGCCCAGCCCCTGCAGCGGGTGCTGCCCGGGCACCTCCCTCCCCACTCTGGTTTCCGTCCGGCCGCCGCTCCTGGTTCGGCTCTTACCTCTCCCCTCACATTAGGGGCAGGGGATCCGTCCCACAGCGGGGAAACACCAGCCCTTTAACCACTAAACACCTCAAGCAGGATAACCCGGCTGCGCGAGGGGCCGGAGCAGGTGCCCCTCACCCTGCGGCCAGGCCCGGGGGCTCATCCAGCTCTCCATCCATGTGGCCACTTCGCTGCCCCTCGCGGGGCCCGACCTGGATGCGGCGCCGGCGGGAGCAGCCGTAGGGGCCGGCCCGGCCTCGGTGCTCCACGGGACCCACACACCGCAGCGTCACCCACGGCGGGAAGAGGCTTCGGGAGCTCGGGAAGAGGCTTTGGGGGCTCCGTCCTGCATCCCCAGCACTGCCCTCCCCGGGATCCCTCCTCCATCACTGCTCTGAATTATCCCCTCTCCACTCTCTCTCCGGGCACAGCCGAAGCCCGGCGCTTAGGCAGAACCATTTTTTAATAAGCACGGTAAAATTAAGAATTTAACCACAATGTATGACAAGAATTAAAAGCTTAAGAAATACAACCAATTTTTTTTTTTTTTTTTTTTTTTTTTTTTTGTATTTCAAAAATATCTGAACCCAAATAAATAATTTTTTTAAAAGTACATTTCTCAGCCCCGTCAGTTGGTGTTCACACGGGCCGGGCCCTTGTGCGGCGGCCCGGCAGCCCTGCACTAGCCCTGCTCCCCGGGGACCCCGCACGCGCTGTAGCTACCGCCGCGTTCCGCACACACGGGCACGCACACACGCAGCCCCACATGCAGGGATTGGGATACCGTGCTGGGAAACAAGGTGAGAAGCCACCCCAGCCTCCCGGCAGCCCTCGAAGGCAGCTCCTGTCCCAGCTCCGTGCCCGCTCGGCCAGCATCGAGGGTGCCAACGGGGCCGGGTACCCTGTGTTTCTGCCTTGCAGCCCGAACGCAGCGCTCGGCTGGTTTGGGAGCGCTCGAGCTCCGAGGACAAGTCTGGGCTCACCCGGAGCTATCGGGTACAAAGTTTTGCTCTAAAACTCCGTGCCCTGCAGCACAGCACGAAGCAGGTGCCTTCCCTCAGCGCCTTCAGCTCCCAGTGTTTCTGACCTGATTGCAGGAGCCTTTGCAAAACGCTGGTGCAAACAAGCCCTGTGTCCTGCAGCGGGTCCTACCCAGCCCTCCCAAATACTGTGTGTGCAAAGCAGCCCCTTACCTGCCGCGGGATCAGGGCCACCTCCGCTCATCCCGGTGCCAAATGGAAGCCAAAGAACAGGCTTGGAGTTACGGAGCCATCAGCCCGACTCGGCTTTTGCTCCCCAAGCTCTTCTCCCCCCCCTCACAAAAGGGTGAATATTGCTAGAGTCGAGGCAGCACTTCCCTAGTGAAGGGGTGCCAGCTTTGGAGCTGCAGAAGTGATTGCCACTGGATGGAAGTAGAAATCTGAGCGCTATTCTCTGAGAAATGAAACCTAAGAATATTAATATTGCCTACTCCTATGGCTGGCCCTCCTCGGGGTTGCATCGGGAAGCGGCGGGCTAGTTTACCTTAGAGTGGGACATCTCCAAACACAGGGAACGGGAGGAGCAGGGAAATCCAGGACGGCAGGTGGTCACGGGAGACCTCAGCTCGGATGAATTCGGGAGCCCCATGCAAGAGACAAGGACACGAGGCAGTGCTCGGAGAAGGGACAAGGGCCACGCGTGCGTCTGGTGGCCACACGAAGGTGCCCGTGGGCTGGGTGGTGGTGCAGTGCAAGCCAACTAACATGCCAAGACTGCTGGAATTGTTATACTAAGATCTTAACTTGTTATTAGGTTGTCTAATGCCGGCACCTATGGAGGTAACACGGTGAAGATGAGGAAAAAGTCTTAAAGTGCTGTGAGAGGGAGTGTTGCTGCAGTCAGATCGGGCGGAAAAGGGACCGAGCAGAGAGGGAAGCAGCTCCCGAGCCCCTCGCTGCACTCAGGCTGCTCCCGTTGCGCCCCTGCGAGCAGCACGGGCAGGTCGGGCTCCAGCCGACGACATTCCGTGCCATGGGAATGCCGGAGCGCACGTAATTCCCTGGTACCTGGTGTGGGGAGGAAGGCTCGGGGCTCCCCAAGTGGGAGCAGCTTCCCAGCCCTTCGAGGCTCCTTTCTCCTCGGCTCCTGGCGCAGGTAACGCGGAGCTGCCCGTTCAGGAACGGGCGACGGTGCCAGCAGAGCCCCAAGCGCTCCCTGAACCCCAAACTGCTTCGTGCTCAAGAGATGAAGAGAATCAAATGGGTGGAAGAACAAGCACTGCGAAACACAGCCTCACATATCAGATATTACAGACTTGATAAAAGGGAGGAAAGTGACTTTTTTTGTTTTTTTTTTGCCAGTTTATGAGTGCAGTTAAACACTACAGGCAAAGACCACTAACTAAGAGGTCGCTCGACACTGATCCCCCATTCTGCTCTATTGCTCTGAGCCGCCCGGCTGCAGGGGGAACACGCGACCCCGCAGCCCACGTGTGTGCGTCTCCCTCCTCAAACACGAGGGAGCTCTGAGCACAGAGCACCAGCTCCTGCGGGGTCCCGTGCTCCAAACACAGAGACAGGAGACACGCAGACTGCCCCGTGGAACCCCCGTCACTCACTCACTACGCTGCTGCCCCTTCCCACGCGGATCCTGCCCTGCCTTTACCTTGGAAGTCATTGGGATGCGCGCAAACGAACCGGGAGACACTCGAAGCCGCTTCAGGACGGGCGTATCGGGGAGCAGGGGGGTCTCCCACCAGCAGAGCCTGCTCCCACGTGCACAGCAGGGCGCAGGCAGCACCCGGAGCGGCCGAGGGCTTCGGACACGCTCCTCCAGGGAGCCCTGCAGCCCCCTGCACACGCGGAGCAGCCCCCGGGGGTCGCCGCTACCTGCAGTGCCGGCAGCTCCGCGCTCGGGACCCCCTCGTGCTGCCCAAACAAGTGTCCTGGCAGCGCCGCAAGCCACCAGAAACAGCACGGTGTCTGAACACGCGTGTTTGAACCTTCTGGCACGCGGTGGTCGCAACAGCCGCACACAACAGCCACAGGCAACAGCCCTCCCTGCACGCCCGGCCTGGGGACGCAGCAATCTGGGCAGCGCAGCGACCACAGCAGCTTCCAACCCACGCTGAGCAGCCCCTCACGCTGAGCGGGCAGCTCCAGCACCGTCTCACACCATCACAATAAATACAGGTTATAAAAGCCCCTGGTACTTCAGCTAGTCATGTAAAACCTAAGCTGCTTTCCCCCCACAATCAGACGAGAACAGTGCCAGAAAGTAAAACCAAGGCTGTCTTTCCTAGCAAGGCTTTTTCTTGCTTAAAAGTACTATGGAAGCTGCGGTTACCACCCGGCACTGGATGCGGGGCAACCTCCAGCCCACGACAGCGGCTGAGGAGACTCCAGTCTCCTCCAGTCCGAGGAGATTCCAGAGGGAGGCGCTGGATCCCAGCGGCCGGCACTGACCTCTCAGCACTGCCAGGAACAGCCTTGCAGGGGCATCGCCCCGGTGGCGACGCGACCCTGCTGGCACGGAGAGAAGAGAAGCTTTGAAAGGAGGATCCTCCCTTGGTATCCAAGGACCGAGCTCAGATTGCTGCAGTTCAGCCCTATCCAGAACTTCCCAGGAACGTCACGGGAGAGGTAGTCAAGAAATTACAATGATTGGCATTAAAAAACAAACCGGCCTGGCCAGAAGCAGCATGCAGTGACACCGAACCTGCTTCACCACAAAGCACAAAATTCAAATCCCCAAAAAAAGGCTACACAGATACAAGAAGGGACGAGTACATTCACCCTAGATCTCTGCTGAGCACTAGGGGCTCACCAGCCGGGCAGCCTGCTCTGCAGCTCGCTGCCCTGCTGCTTCCCCACCACAAAAAAAAAAACCAAATTAATGTAAAAAGGAGCCTTCCCTTTGCTCTGCCCAGCTCCCAGCTTTCCCTGAAGGCCACCCTTGGCCTCCCGGGCTGGGAGGATCCTTGGTCTCCCTGCCACTGCTCCCAGTGGTGGCCACACAAGCAGGATGCATCCCTTACCAAGGCACAAGGCTCTACATTCACAGCAGCAGAAGCCTCTCCAGGTGCCCCTTTCCTGCAAGGCTGGGGAACAGGCAGCATTCCCAGTGCAGAGGCTCCCGCGCTTCCATGGCCACCCGCGGCCTCAGGGACAACCAGCTCTGGGAAGCGCCAGGGAACTCTCAGAATTCCCCAAAGGACGCAGGCCACCCCGGTGTCGCACGGGTGACTGCATGCTGCCATCTCCCCAGACATCTTCAGCATGCACATCAATCACAGCCCACACGTGGGCCGGACACGGGTGGATTCAAGTCTTCACGTGGCTTTTGCGCTTCCCCAGTCTCTGCCATGGCTCCAGAGCAGACAGCAAAAGCATCCTGGGCTCCGCACATTTTGGGGTGCACGTGGCTAAATATCACTTCACGTGAGAGCCCACCTCTCTCCACGCCATAATCCCCCTGCAACACTCCTGTCCAGGGCATTAGGAGTTAGTAGTGTCCCTTTCAACATTTAAAACCAGAGTGGCCAGTGTTTTATGTGATGAAACATCTAAGCTCTGGGCCACGCAGAAATTAGGTCGCTTGGACATTAATTTCTACCGAGCAGAGACACTTGCAAACACAGCAGGATTTTTGCCCCTTCCTGATATATGAGAGCTACTAGAGACAGCAGCAACGTCAAGCACGGATGATCTTTGTGGGAATCCAAGCACGGCGGTGGACAGCCCAGATGACACTAAATTTTGTACAAAAAGCTGGGAACATAGTCAAATCTGAGCAGAGGGTTTCCCCCCTGGTCGGGTTCCTGAATGTACTGCAGCTTCAGCAGCTCAGCCAGATACTGTACAATCTTGATATCTTCATTAGCAAGGCCCAGGTGCAGCTTCAGAAAGTTCATCCTGCGGTTCACGACCGCCTCCTCGGATTCCCTTTCGCTGATGGGGAGGTGCAGGTGGTGGCAGAAGGTGAAGAGGAAGGCTTTGGAGCAGAGCTGAGCGAGGACGCTCTGCACGTGCAGGTAGTAGGTGCTGCCGCGCTTGATCTGCGTGCGGTGGTCGGCCAGCCTGGACACCAGCGTCCCCTTATAAAGGGGGCAGCGCAGGGTCTTACTGTCCGCGTCCAGGATGCTGACGTAGCGGCTGTAGCGGCCCAGCGCGTGCAGCATGTTCACCCCGGCCGGAGACACCGTCCTGGAAGGGCAAGGGGAGAGAGCGGTTGGAGGAACAATCACAGAACGGTCACAGAACCACAGAGTGGCTGAGGTTGGAAGGGACCTCTAGAGATCCAGTCCAACCTCCTGCTCTACCAGGGACACCCAGAGCACACGGAACAGGGTGGCATCCAGGTGGGTTTTGAAGACCTCCAGAGAAGGAGACTCTACAACCTCCCTGGGCAGCCTGTGCCAGGGCTCTGGCACCCTCACAGTGAAGAAGTTCCTCCTCACATGCAGATGGAGCTGCCTGTGTTGCAGCTTACACCCTTGTCCTGTCACTGGCCACCACTGAGAAGAGCCTGGCCCCTTCCTCCCTACATCCCCCCTTCATGTCCTTATCCATGTTAACCAGATCCCCTCTCAGCCTTCCCTTCTCCAAGCTGAACAGGCCCAACTCAGTCTCTCCTCATACGAGAGATGCTCCAGTCCCTAGGAGGGAGAGGAAGGCAGAGGTTGCGCAGCACAAACGGCACGTCCAGGCCCTGTGTCACATGCAACGGGCTGTAAGCCGGAGCACAGGAGCCTCTGTGGGCAAATCTAGCTTGCTATGGAGGAGAGCGGTCACGTTATCTCTTCAGTCTGGCAGATTCCAGAGAAACCTTCATCTCCTGGAGCCCTGGGGGCGGCTGCCGTGAGCTGCTCATGCACCTACTTCATCTTTGCTGAGCAGAAGCTGCTCTGGAAGCAGCCGGTGGTGCCTGGATGCAGCTGGAAGGACCACTGGAAACCTCCTTGCCTCGAGCTCCGCTCCTCCACGAGCAGCTCGGAGCTGCTCCGAGGCGGTCACAGCCTTGACCAGAGTGAAACCTTTCGCCCTTCCTTTGATAACAAATAGAATAATGCAGAAACCATAACAACCTGGGGCTGAGCTTAAATATATTTCACCAAGATGCAAACTCAAAGCACACTCGCACCACACAATTACGCAAGCCTAAACGAGTGCTATTTAGGTGCAAATTACAGACCCAGGTGAACTCTGCCTCCTGCTCCTCAATCCTGCCCGGAAAAACTGCTCGGCTGGGGACACCTCTCGTGTCTCCAAGGGGAGGCACCGCTGGCTGGTGCATGAGAAGCTGGGCTCAGGTAGCCCACGGTCTCAACAGAAAAACCTTCATCCAAATAGTTTGCGTTAAACTCAGCGCTAACTAACACTTCCACTGAGGACGGTTTAAATGACTGACACGTCTCACAAGCTGTTCTTAAAAAAGACTTTTGTTCATGAAAAACGCCTCTATCTGCACAACCTGTAGACACCCAGGGCTTTTAAAAACTCACCTGACAGAGAATTTGGGAGGCAGCTGTCAGGACGCAGAGCTGCCTCCCTGCTGCACGAGCGCAGAAATCGGAGCAAGTCCCGGCTTAGGGTAATTCAGTCATTCCTAAGCACCCGCTGCCGGGGAATCAGGGGAGCCAGGGAGCAGGTGTCTGTATTTAGCATCTCACTGGGCTCCCAGACGCCCTTCCAGTGGCTCTCGCGCTGACACCCTCATCCAGAATTTCCACTTTGGTGACGGGCATTCCCTGTCACACCCGCGCCGGCAGCGTCACAACCCATCCCGGCAACACACACATCAACTGTTTTCAGACCAGCATTAAAGGAAGGCCAAAGTCTCAAGAGCTGAGCAATCCCTATTGAACTAATATGAGCTATGAAGCCACATTTTTTGCATTTGGGTGCAAGGGAAGGGACATTTGTCTATTTATTTTCAGATGAAGACACGCTGAGCAGAGGTTCCCTTCACATCAGAGCTGGAGTCTCAGCCCTGCACCCTAAGTCGCTCTGGGGCCCCTGTGCAGTGACCCACTGGTGCAGGTGACAGGACACCCATCCAGCCACGCACAGCCACCCTCTCCCCAGCACAAACCAAGGCCCTGACGATCCATTCCTGACCTCTGTGCTTCATCAACCACACGTTACCTCTCCTTAAGGCTCGCGTTCATCCAGGGCCCATTTGAGAAGCAAAATCCTGGCTATAAAATTGTCACGCTCAGGGAGCGGGTGCAGGGGAAAGGGAAGGAAGGTACAGGGAGCACTTGGGTTTCACACCACTCAGCAGAAGCAACTCATCCCTTTTCTTTGCTAGGTTAAACCCCAAACAATGGGAAACCTCCCAGCACAACAACTGACTGGAGCCAGACAGATGTTGCAAAAGATCTCGAGGGCAGCTGGTTATAAAGCAGCTGACAAATACAAATGCCCATGTCCCAATGCACACTGACACCCTACAAGCAGAATTTTACGGCATAGGTAATTCCCTAGAGAACTCTCCCACCTACCAGCCCACATCTGAAATTCCAGCTCAGAAGCCTCCCTTTTTCCACACAGACCTTGCCACAAAAACGCCAGCAGAGCCGCTCGCTCATTCACAGCCCCGCTTTACCTCTGCAGCCCGATCAGCTTCCACTTCTGGAAATCCACGATGTGCAAAGGCGACGTGACCCAGTGCTTCACGGGCTTGGCGTAGGCGCCGCAGTTGGGCACGAAGATGGAGAGCGCCGTCACGAGCTTCTTGACGATGGCCTCGTCCTCCCCCAGCACGATGAGGGTCCTGCCGCTGAGCAGGGAGTAGATGGCGGGGTGAGCGAAGGGGTACTGCCGGATGAAGCGCAGCGCGTTCTGCCCGGCCCGCTTGCGGTGCCGCTCGCCGGCGGGGTGGCCGGGAGAAGGGCTCCGCTCCGAGCACGTGGACGCGGCGCTGCTGATGTAGCTCGTGGAGTCGGAGCACTCGTCCAGGCTGCTTTTGGCATCGTGGCCGCTCGTCGGCTCGAGCTCGTAGCAGGGGAGCCCCGCGGAGGCGCCGTCGGGGCCGCCCGCCAAGGGCCCGGGCAGGCCCTGCTCGGGCGGCCGCAGCGGCTGCGGCCGCCATCTCCTGATGGTGCTGCAGCGCGGCCATGGGCACGAAGGGAACGAACGGCTCCCCTCCGTGCCCAGCCCCACCCCTGCTGAGGACGTGGTGGGGGCTGGGCC
>JAVCKT010020581.1:0-18516 GCA_032273925.1 Rhynchotus rufescens | reverse complement strand
TTAAATTGTGGGGCTTTTTTTTTTTTTGCAATTTTAAATTTTATTTTCCTTTTTTTTTTTTTAAGTATTTTTATTTTTTATTTTTTTTTAAAGTAACAAAAAGCAAATTTAAAAAAAAAAAAAAAAAAAAAAAAGTTGCGCGGGCCCGGCCCGGAACAAAGGCGAGGGGGCCGCGGAGGAAGGAGGAGCCTTCCTCCCTCTCCTCCTCCTCCTCCTCCTCCTGTGCCCCTTTCCCCTGGCCCCACACCCTCCTCACTCGGCCCTGCACTTCGGCCCCGCTTATTCCTAACCTCCTTATTCCTTCCTCCCTCCTCTATTCCTATTCCTATTATTATTCCTATTATTATTATTGTTATTTAATAGATATGTGCACAAGGCACCCGGCTTCAAAATGGGACCATGTGCACCATGTGGGGCACTAAGGCTTGGGGCGCATGGGGACAGAGCAGGCGGCAAGCGGGGCCAAGCGCCCCTTCCCTTGGGCACTTCTGCCAAGTTTGCCCTTGGGACTTGAGACGTGGGAGATTCTTTGTGCTAATTTTAGAGGAAAAAAAAAAGAAGAAAAATGGGGTTTACGCGGACTGAGTGTTTTTGGTAACGTGGGTGTTTATTAAGGACTTCCAACTGGAGTGGGTTTGTGATGCGCGGCATAGCGAAGAGCTCGTCTTGCTCCTGAAGAGCGGTCCCCGAGCGCTGCTTAATTCCTCATTCCCGAGGCTCAAACTGTCGCCTTTATGCACACGATCCCTGGAGTCACCCGGTCCCCACGGCCCCCCGTCCCCTAGTGCCACAGCTGGAGCGGGGTGGAGGCTGCGGTGAGGAAGATGCCGCAGGAGGAGGAAGAAAAGGGGGCAATGCCCAAATAACCCTCCTTCCCACCGCTTCAGGCTTCCTCCGCCCATCCGCAAGCTGGGCACGCGCTGGGAAGGGGCGCTAAAACGCGGCCGTGGGGGCCACTCGCCTGGCGCCCGGGTGGCCCGGGAGAGGGGACGCAGCTCCCTGCATGGGTGGGAGATCCCACCCCCTGCTCCCAATGGGAATGAGCCGGCGGCGGAGCGCGCGTGACCTCATCCCTCAGGCACGCGGCGCCACGATCCGGTTAAACCAGCAAAGAGCTACGGCCGGCGTCGGGGGCGCCTGGCCGCCCCCCACCAGCCCCATCCTGTGGCCGCCCCCCAAAAAACCCCCCTTTCGTAACAGCCGCGCGGGCGCCGCAACCCCGAAGCTTGGGAAGCGCCCGGAGAGCGCGGCCGGAAGCCAAAGTGGAGCGGCGCTGCCCCCGGGCACCACCATTCCTGGCGGATCGCGCTCTAATCCGCGCTTAGAGACCTCCAGAGACGCCCCCGCGGGACATGTGGGGGCCGAGCTTTGCTATTCTCGTCTTGCAGAGTGTTTCCTTCATCGTGAGCAATATATATTTTTTTCTTTCTTTTTTTTCTTGTTTTTTTTCTTCTTTTTAATTTTGCACCTGCCTCAAAACGCTGGAAAAAAAAAATGAGATAAAATAAAAGCAGCTGCAAGCACAAGTGCCTGGCAGCACCTTGGGTCTACGTCAACAGCCACTCCGTGCCCTAGAAAGCCCTTTCCAAGCAAGGGAAATTCCTTGCCCAAGCAAGAGGTGTCTCCGGCCTGCATTTTGCACTGATGCATTAGAAAATAAAGAGTATTGAAAATAAAATAAAATAAAATAAAATAAAATAAAATAAAATAAAATAAAATAAAATAAAATAAAATAAAATAAAATAAGGGAAAAAGGGGTTATTTAACTCTGTCCGCTCCAGGTTTCCTGGAACGGCTCCCCGTGCCAGCGGAATATTGGCTCCTGGTTGCATTTTCCCTTTCTATCTGGGCGAAGATATAAAGACACATGAATTCAGGCTTCCAGGGACTTGTGTAAGCAAAATAATGATAACAAAAAAACCCGCAAATTGGGCCTATCTGAGCCCTTCCGCGTGGGCCCGCGGGGACGCTCCCGGCAATGAGACACCCTGCGCCCGCGCGCGCACCTCTAACTCACAGTCCTTTTATTGCATCTAAAAGGGAGAGGGGGCTCTGCCGAGAGAGTCTTTCCCCGGGGCCGGCATCCCGGGCGCATCCCTAGAGGAACTGGCCGCGGAAGGGCCGGGGGACGCCGCTCCGCTCCCGCCAGCGGAGCCGCAGCGGGCCCAGCGGCCGCGCGGGCGCGCGCTCCAGCTCGCCGAAGCCCAGCTGGTTGAGCACCTCGTAGACGCCGGCGGCCGCCGCCACCTGCAAGCACAACGGGGAGAACATTCCCGTCAAGCGGCTGCAGTCCGGGCGGGAAAGGCGGGGGAAATAACGCGGGATGGCGGAGGTGCCGCCGCACGCTCGCGCGGGGGGAAGCATGCGGGGGAGCTGCAAAGATTCCAGGGAAGAGGGTTTTCCTGCTCCGGCTGCAAAACGCCGGCATGGAAAAGGGAGGGAAGGAGAAGGGGAGCGCGGATGTCCCTCTCCAGCACTGCTGGCCTTAAGGTTCGCGGGGTTTGTTGGCTTTGGCCGGGCTCTGGGAGAGGCACAATGCGCGCTTGTTTCTGGCTGCGTGCCTTGCGAAAAATGTATAAATTAAGGGAAAGCGTCGTTGCAAAAATAAAATGAAAGAAAACGGGCAGCGGCATCGCAGAGCTTGCAAAAATAGAGCAAGGAATAAAAAGCAGCGTTGCAAAAACACACGGAAAGCGCCTTGCAGAAACTGAATAAACGGAAAGCACCAGTGCAGAGTTTGCAAAAAAGCTAAAAGGAAAAGGGGGAAAAGCGAAGCGGGCGAGGCGCCGGGGAGGCCCGCGGAGCGCGGCGGAGGATGCGGCGCGGCGGCAATGCAAACAAGGGCATAGCCGGGATGCCAGGGCGCGGCGCGGGCGCTGACGCTGAGCGGAGCTGGCAGCGCCGCTTTCATCTCCGGCCGCGCAGATCAAACATGCCAGGGCGCATTAGCGGCACCCGCGCGGAAAACGGGGGGAGGCGCCGGGAAAAACGGGGCGCGTGGAGCAGGCCGCTTCCTCCCGCTCTTCCAGGGAATCCGGCTCGCGCCCAAGAGCCTTTGGGTGGGGATTTTTGGGTGCTGGAATGAGGGAATCGGGCTGCTCACCTGGTGCATCCAGGCACTGAAGGGCCGCTGCCACGAGTCCTTCTTCTCCAGGTGCAGGTAGGCGTTGAAGAGGATCAGGTAGATGTACCGCTCCAGGTACTGCAGGCTCCTCAGCTGCAAGATCTGCCTCTCCCGCTCCTCCTTGGCTGCTTTGCCCTGCAAGGGACCGTGAGGGTGCCGTGGAGCGGCCCGTGGCCAGCAAGCTGGAGGTGCCCCTCCATGCAGGCTACTTCCATCGGATCCAGGTGGGATCCAGATGGGATCTACCACTCCGGTACAGCCAAGGTGAGCCCACATAGCTCTCCATCCTCGTGGCCTGCTCAAATGGTGGCTTTGAAGGGAAGAAGCCTCATTTCTACAGCCACAAGCCAACCCTCTTCATGATGATCCCACCACAAAGCCAAGCCAACCTCACAGACTGAGTCTCTCTGGCAAGCCCAAAACAGGGGGCATCTCCCATGGGTTACAAGCCGAGAGGTTTTGCAGGCCTCCAACGGAGCAAAACCAGCTCCAATGAACGTCAGGAAGACGGCAGAGCCAAGGCCACCCTTGGCCAGCTCTACAGGGGGTGGCCGTGCAGCAGGTTTCTATGCTGCAGGCCTCTCCACCTTGCCCCAAGGCCTCCCTGCTTGGCTTTTCCGTGGGGGACAGGGATGAGTTCCCGCTTCCAGCTCGCTCCCGCGGCCGCTTGGCAGCTCAGGCTCTCATTAGGTCACCTCTCATTTCCTGGCCTCAAACCCAGGCCAGGTGCCGCCACGCGCACAGCGTGGGCTGGTGGCACCACGAGCCCTTGGGCACCTGCCCAGGCCACAACTGCTGCTGTTTGTGAAGAGGTCCTAAAGGCCAGTGGCCCCTCTGCTGCTGACCCGAACCTGAACTCGGCCCCGGTGCAGCAGCCGGGAGAAAAGGAAGAATAAAAAATACATATATATGTATATATAGATACACGTATCTATATAAAAATACTCTAAAATCCCAAGTCTCATCCCACTGCGGGTCCAGCTCGTGCTCGGGGTCCGATAACTGCCAGCATCCCACAGCTCTGGAGGGGCAAGCTTTGATATTCGCTATCAAAGGCAGCTCTCGGGGTCTCTTGGCATCGAAAGCCCAGCAATAACGGGGCAAGAAGAGCTGTCGAGCGCTTTGGCAAGCACGAGCCCAACGCGTTCGAGGCTACAGGGCCGCTTTGCCATCAACATCCAACAGAACACGGTCCTGGTCGGGACCTATGGCCGCGATGATGGTTCGAGGTGGCCCTCCAAAGGCCATGGCCTGGGAGCGTTTTATAAATACACTTCCAGTAAAACCAAAACACGCAAAAAGAGGGAGGGAAGCACTAAAAACAGTGTTGACTGCTCTGGAAATATTCTTAGAGCGAGCGTGGCGAACCGAGCGCTGCTTTTTATACCGCATTGCCCTCTTGTTGGCACCCTCTGCCTGAGCACCATCCTCCTGAGGAGCTGATCCCTGTGGTTAGGGAAAAGTGACACACACAAATAAAAAAAGTCCCAGCAAAAAAAAAAAAAAAAACACCAAAAATTTTGGTTTCCAGCAAAAAGTCTCCATGAGGACAGATGAGCTGTGATGGGAAACACGCGCGGGTGAAAACCCCAGGAAGAAGCAAGGCTGCGGAATGAAGCAGTCGGCATCTCTCAGCCCTTGGGAGAGACGGATGCAATTCCTCCCGGATCCGGGGGGAGCGGCGGAGCCGGAGCCATGTGGCCCGGCTCTGCCCTCTGTTGGCGACCGGAGCCGGTGCCTTCTGTCCGTCTGTCCGTCCATCCCTCCATCCACGGGGCAGGGCCAAATGCCGAATGCCAGCACATCCCTGCGCCGAGGAGGAACCTCTTCCAAAGGGAGGGTGTTCCCTCCCCTTCCTTACCTGGCGGTAGGTGCAGATGATGATCTCCCGGAGGTGGTAGTGCATCGGCGTCATGGTCTCGCTCACCGTGTCCAGGGCCATGTCCACCTCCTTCTTCATGCGGTGGCCATCAGGCAGGAGCTGCACCACTTCCATCACCACCTGCAGGGTGGCCAGAGGTGATTGTGGCTTCAGCTCCATATGTGGGCACCCCTTGCCACGCGTGGGCGCCCCAACACCAAGCTCGGTGACCCCGCGCTTGGACGCGCCATTAGAAACCCAACACAACGCGCCGGGTCACCTCGAACTCTCCCTTGGTGTACTTGGCATCGGGCACGCTCACGATCTCGTCCTCGCTCATCTCGGGCATGCCCTGCAGCAAGCGCAGAGGGTCAGGTGGGCCCAGAGAAGGTCCAGGTGGACCTCCTGCAAGACCCCCCGTCCCCATGCGCCCGTCTGCTCCTCGGGAGCTGGATCTACCTACGTTGAAATGCCACAGCGCGAGCACGGCGATGACCATGGCAGTGGTGGTCCTCCCTCGGCCGCTGTGGCAGTTGAAGACGAAGGCTGCCCGCGCGTCCTCGGCCAGGCTGCTCTTCATGGCCTCCAGCAGCCGGTCGAAATCCTGCCGGGAGGACACGGTGGGACCAGGGGCCTCCACGACTGCCTCTACCCCCAGGGCGCCTTCCCCGATCACCCCAGGGCCACCACGTGGAGGTACGAGGGGGGCCGAGCAGCCGCCTGCTGGCAGGTCATCTGCCCGGCCCCGCTCCGCCGTCCCTCCGTCACCTGCTCCTTGGGAGCGCAGAAGTCAGGGATGGGGATGCGCCGGTACGTCAGGCCCTGGAACGCATTCTTCTGCTGGTTGAAGATCTCCTGCGTGGTGGAGCAGCTCTTGAAGAGCTTCATCTGCTTCTCGGCCTCCAGGTAGACCTCCAGCCACTTCTGGCACTTGAGCAGGTCACTCTTGAGGGTAGACTCCAGCTTCTGCAAAGGACAGGGACGCTGTCACCGTGAGACTCGCCCCTAACGTCACCACGTCCCATGTTTAACAATTGGGGTCCACAGACGCACACTTTCCACCTCAAAGGCACCTCTAATGGCAAAGCTGATGTGAACATGGGCTCTCCGAAAGCAGCAGGAGGGGACACGCTAAGGCCGCTCCGTAAACGCTCTTTATGCACAGCACACAACATGTTTTTCCTGCCCATAATCCCTGCAATCGCTTCCATCACCCATTTCCCGCCACCTCCCCAGCACCCTGCAGCCAACACAAGGGCAGGGCCATGGGCACCGGCCACCGCTTCTGCCCAGGACAAGGCTCCACGATGGCGCGGGTGCCCAGGCAGCTCCAGGAGGCTGGGAAGCCTCCTTGGCGCGACGGGAGCCTCCGGAGGCGGCTCTCCGCAGGCCGCCGGCGCCAGGCCGCGGAGTTCCCCCGCGCGGCTGCCGTGGTCTTCCACAGCACTATGAATTCCTCGTGGCGGGAGCTCCGCTCTGCGCTGGCACTCGCTAAACTAGCACAGTTACGATAACGTTACGAGGAGCCGCTCATTTACGCAGCATCGCCAAGAACACGTTGGCCGCTGGGTTTTTCCATCGGCCGGGGTGTCCCGAGCTTCCAGCCGATATGGAGCTGAGCACAACACGCAATGGGATTGCTTCCCCTGGCCACAAAGGCGGAAAGAAGCCCAAAACCACAGAGCTCCACGGGGTTAGGGAGCATCACAGCCTGGTTTCCTGTGGGCATCTCCCATGGGGACTCCTTGAAGCGGGAGATCAGCCTTGCCCTCGGGGAGGACGTGACCTACGCCTCCATCCCACATGCAGCTATTTATTTCCATGAAGCTTGCAGGAGATTAATATGAGATATTATAATATTAATCTTTCCCCCTGACAAGTTTGGTTGACACAGGATGAGGTCGTCGGAGGGAGAAGGGAAGGATGAGAGCAAGGGAGGCGCGGGCAAGGAGGCGAAGGTCTTGGATGCGAGTGAATGGCCAAGTAAGTCATCAGGCCAACATGTTTATACGGGCAGCGACTTCCAAGCAGTCCCAGAGCTTGGAGATTCCCATCTCCCATTTTCCATATCCCATCTTGGAGACTCCCAGACTTGGCATCTCCCATCTTGGAGATACACAAGTGTAAAGCTCTGCCGGCCCCAATGCTCGTCCCGGCTGGGCTCAGGCTGAGATGCCTGCTTTGGCCCAGGAACTCACCTCCAGCTGCTCGGGCGAGGACACTGGCACCGTGATGAGCTGCTCGAGGCTCCCCGGCTCCCTGAGCGTGAAGACCTGCTCGTTCCCTTCCAGCACCAACTCCTCCCGGAGATTTATCCACAAGATGTGTGAGTGCTTCCTCTTTCCGTCGGTCAAGAACCGCAGGACGCTCCCAAGAGCCTAGTGGAAGTGGCGGCAGAAATGGAGCCCCGGGGCCTCCTCCTGGCACAAGGCCCACGGGCGGCCCGGCGAGCAGCCCCTCACCTTGGATCTGGGCTGTGAGGTGCCGTAAACGGACATCTTGGGCACCCGTCGGAAGTTGGCCACACTCATCTCCTTGACGGTGCCCAGCACGTCCGGGCAGAAGCGCTCGTCCGCCACCTGCAACGGGACAGTGCCGGGGCAACCCACGAGCAGCTCTGTGCCTCCTCGTCCCGCACCAGAAGCCCCACGAGTGGCTATGGTGGGGCACCAGGAAATCTGGAGGCCCATCCACACGAGCACCCAAGGTTCTCCACGTGGGTGCTGCTAGACCCGCTGTTGTCCCTCAGTGCACAGGGAGTCTCTGCCCACCCATCCACCTCTCTAACAGGGGAGGCAGGAGACCAGGACCTCTAGGGAAGGCACCTGACCAGCAGTGGTGAAACGTCTTGCTTCTTCCACCCAACCCAACCCAACCCAACCCAACCCCAACGCTGAGAGTGCTGCAGGCAAGAGCTTCAAGGGCAAGCACCCAGGTGTCAACCCATTGCCGGCAGACGAGGGAGAAGAGCCAGCCGTGACCCAAGGGAGGAGCAGCGCGCGGACTCACCAGCACGCGCGTCCCCTTGGTGAGCAGCTCCGCCGTGACGCTGAGCTCCGAGACGTTCATGTCGGCCAGCAGCCGGTAGAGCTCGGGGTGCCGGCACATCCACCTGCTGAAGCTGAGGGCAAAGCCCAGGGGGTACTGCCGCCACGGGCAGAGCGGGGACGCCGTCGTCAGCGGGGGTGCCCAGGGCCAGCCCCACACGTGCCCACCGCGACACCCATCTCCCCGCCATGACAACACGGGAGCCAAGACACTTGTTCCCTCTGCAGCTTCCCAGCACCCAAGCAAGGGGCAGCGCATCCCCTTGGTGGAGTAAAGCGAGGGGGGAAGGTGTCTTCACCTGCTCGTGAAGGTAGTAGTTGAAGGCAATCAAGTAGAAGTAGCGCTCGAGGCTCTGCAAAGTCCTCTGCAGGAAATACTCTTTGGTGCTGTTGCCCTGAAAGTCAAGACAGCGCAGGTGGCACACGGGACATGCAAAGACACCTCAAGCGGGGCCGCCTAACGCCACCAAGCAGGCTTGGGGCATCGGCAACGCTTAGTGGTGGGACAGCACGAAGCTCCTTGCAAAGCTTGGACCTTGTCCAAAGGGGGAGTTACATGGCACCCGTGAAGACCGATCCGTTGGCCATGCCAACGTGACCATCAATGAAAACCCTCCTCCAAGACGCTATGGAACAAAAAAGCTCTCCCAAGGCAGCACGAAGGAGCCCTGGCCGTGCAGCAGGAGCCTTGGCCCGCGGCCCCGGGAAGTCACTGACATTATGTAACCGACTCATGAATATTTACTCGTTGCCGCGAGGTAAATCCGGCCCGCGGTCATTCACCGTGGGGCAGGCAAACACGCTCGCTCGGGAAAGGCGAAACGAAGCGCCTCAGGAGCCAGGGAAGCGATCCAGGCCGTCGGCACCACCAACGGAGCAGGAGGCGGCCGAAAGCGACAGGTCCGGCGGGATCTACCGGGGCTTCAGCACCCGGGCCCTGCGGCCGCGCGCGGCCCCCGTCCAGCGAGCGCATTTTCCTGGCCCCTCGCCACTGTTTAAAGAGCGCTGGTGCCGCGGCTGAGCTTCAAATAAACACCCCTCGCCGCTGATTTACGGCCGTCCCCGGCCATCTATTTCCCCACTGGCGGACCCAAAAACCCGGCATTTCCCACAAAAGCGCCCAGCGAGCACCCCACGGCTTCGCAAACATGTCCCGGCTGCGTGCTCGGCTCTCCAAGGGAAAAATCCATCCCCGGCAAGACTGGGAGCGAAGCAGGAAGACGAGGCAAGTGCATCTGAGGTCTCCTCGGAGAGCTGGGACAGAGTTACTCGGGAAGGGGAAAAAATAAAAGCCGAGAGAAGCGCTGGGGCCTCCCGGCTTTTCCCGGTCTTGGGAGGCTTCCAGATCGCAGGAAGTTTTGGATTTCCATAATTTACATTCTTATTATTCGCTCACGCAAACATTTCCATAAATTAGAGCTGCCACCGCACCGCCCTGGCTCGGAGAGCCCGTCGCAGACATAAATCCCACACCGGACATTTTATCGGGGTCACTGCAGGCAGCATCACGGAGCCTGAAGCCTCCCGGGCAGCCCTGAGTGCTCCATAAAAATGTGCATTTTGCTCCAGGACGGGTGGCTGTAACTGCTCCCCACAGAGCTCTGCTCGGAGCCCAGGCCCTACCTGGATCTGGTAGTCTTCCCCAATGCCTTCCAGCTTCTTCTTGTACTCATAGATGGCCTCCTTCATGTCGTGCATCTCCGAGCAGCAGGCGATAGCGCCGTCCACCTTGCAAGGACCAAGAGGAGATGGGGCCACGCGACGCCTGCCCCCTCTGCCCATCCCCTGCCTCACGGTGGGGGCTCATGTGGGGCCATTCAGCACCTTCGCCTCCCACAACCCACTTTTACAGCCCACCGCTTACCTCCTCGACCATCTGCTGACCTTTCGGTACCATCTCAATGAAGGTCTGAATGACCCGAAACCTCTCCCTTGGAGGCGCTTTGGCCGCTTGCGGGAGGCTGGAGAAGAAACAGATCATCATGAAGGCGCGAGCAACAGGGCCGGAGCCCTCACCTCGTCCCCCCTCCACCTCCCGTGCACGTTCAGGCCACCAGAAGGTGCCCAGGTGCGGAGGGAAGCCCTTACTCGGCCTTCGGCGTCGCTCCCTTGTGCTGCAGGAGGACCAGGGTGCCCATGGCCATGGCCAGGTTGGTCCTGCCGACGCCGGTCTGGCAGCTGAAGAGCAGGGCCGGCGGGGCCCTGCCGGGCTCGCGGAGCAGCAGGGCGTTGAGGCTCTCCTGAGGAGAGGAGACACAAGGGCGTGGAGGAGGCGGGGTGGGCACCAAAGCACCCCTCGAGAGCAGCACACAGCACGGGGCGCTCTCCCTCACGGACCTTACCCTGAGGAACTGAATGAAAGCATCAAACTGGGCCTCGAGAGGAGCCCCATCCACAGGCAAGGGCAGCCGATGGTACCTGTGAGCACAGGGAAGAGCTGCTCGCGACGGGCAACGGCCCCAGGGGACCTCTGTAGAGGCTCCCCTCCACACGGCGTGCTCGGAGGTCCAGCTCGCAGGGGCACCTGTAGGACGGCTGCGTGAACACGGGCCTCCTGTAGACCTCCTCCGTCACGTGGACGTCCTCCTCGCCCCGGATGCGCACGGCGTGCGGCTCGTCCTTGAAGTGCTCGATGTCGTTGTAGACGTAGTAGGTGCCCTCGCTCAGCTGCGCGAAGTCGTGGAGCTTTGGGAGACGAGCGCGGCCGTCACAACCCGCGGCTGTCACAACCCACGGCCTTCACAACCCGCAGCCATCACAACCCGCGGCCTTCACAGCCAACCGCCGCCTGGGCACACAGCAACGTCCCCCGCGGTCACCTCTTTGCGGATGGCGACCTCCAGGTTCTGCACCTTAACCCCCCTCTGGAGGCTGTGCAGGTTTTCGTGCAAGTTCTCCTTGCCGCGCGGCGTGTAGGGCACGAAGTCACTCTCCACGTGCAGGAAGACCACGGGCTCCTCGCGGACGCAGAAGAAGACGCATTCCTGCAACGACCCCAGCACGTCCCGATGGCTACACCAAGAGCAGTGGCTGCTCGCACGGAGGGTTTCCAAAGCCCTTCCCGTTCTTGCAACAGGTTGGCCAAGAGCTCTTGGATGGAGCGTCTTGGCCGCGCTGCCCAGAGCTGCCCATCTCTTGGAGCACCTCAAGACACGTCGACATTGGGAGACATCCGAAGACCCCAAGCAAGACAGGATGTCCCCATCCCGCACGCACCTTGTGTCCCTCCTTCTGGATTTTCTGCAGCACCTGCCTGAAGCCGTTGAGGCTGGGCTGCCCCATGCCGAACACAGCATGGCCGCCCTTGGCTTGCCGGAAATTCGGAGCGCCGCAGCTGCCGGTGGTGTTCAAGACATCCAGCTTGCTGTACACGTCCCTGACCAGGAAATACTTGCCCTGCAAAGGAAGACGTGGGGGGAAAAGGAAGGGCAAAGGTGGAGCGGGATGCAAGTGCCATGCGGCGCGCCCGCAGGCAAGCTCGGCTGCGAGCAGGGAGCTTGCTTAGAGGGAGATCTTCCCAAGACCAATCCAATGTCTCGCAACACATCCCAGGAAGGTCTCCCAGGGCGCCTGGGACATCCCGGGACCGTTGAGGGCCTCTCCATGGGCACCCACCTGCACGAGGTAGTGCTCCGGCGTGCCCTCCAAGATGCGCCCCACCGCGTAGTTGGCCTTCAGCAGCTCATCGTGGATCTGGAACTCCTCCCTGCAGTTGTACCTGCAAGGGCACCACTCGGGAAGCGCCCACGGCCACAGGGGCCCTCCGTGGGGCAGGGGGAGCGAGGCGGGCACTTACGTGATGACCACGGGCGCCACCTTGTTGGTGATGATGGACTTGGCCTTGCTGTTGTGGAGCCCCGTGGCCTGGAAGGAGGGGACGCTCGGCGAGCGCTGCTCCGCCATGGCGCCGCGCGCCGCCTCCGCGGCCACCGCCGACACCGTCTGCTGGGCCGTGCTGGCCGTCGTGCCCATGCCCACGGGCAGCTGCGCGGCGGGACAAGCCGGCAGAGAGGAGGGCGCTCAGCGGGGTGCTGCGCCCGCCACATCCCTCCGCACAAAGCTCAGGACTGGGCTCAATACCGTGCGTGAGATGCCCCTGCGCCTCCCCGCCCATGCCCCAGGAATGCACAAAACGGAGCGGGGAAAAACGTCGGGAAATGGCCCAAACGGCAGCAGCACCTTGGCGCGGGCGCCGGGGCCGCTCTGCCGGGGCCTGGCAGCTTGGCCGGCATTCCAAGCCGGAGCGAACAATAGCCTAAATATAGAGCCAGGGCGGGCGCCGGGGCCGCAGCTGCAGGATGCATCTGCTGCAAGGAAGCGCCGCTCGCCCCACGGCCACCGAGGAACCTGCCCCTTCCCGCCCCCGCGGCCCCTGTTTTGGCACTTCTTTCTTTTTGGAAAAGCTCCAGGAGGCCGGGTGCGAGCTTTTCCCTCGGGAAACGCCGGCGCAGCGTGGAAAACAGGAACCATGAGGTGCCGGGGGCCGGGGCTCCGTGGGTGACCTTTTTGAGGAGGTTTTTCCCAGCGGGATGGCCGGCCGGTGCGGAAGGACGTGACTTCAGCCTGGTCCATCCGGCCGCCCGGCCGCATCCTGATCCACCGTGAGGGAAAAAAAAAACTCCCGTATGACATTAAAAAGATTGGCCGGGAGACGGGGAGCAGGTGAGCGGCGCCGCCTCTTGCGGAGCACCCCGACGGCCGGCGTTTTCCCCGGCTTTTCCAGCACGGTGGATCCAGGGAGTGCGGCCGCCGGGGCGCCGGGCGCAGCCTGTGATTTGCTTCTATTCCAAGCAAACCGCGGCGGGCGCCGGCTCGGCTGCCAGGGCCCTTTTCCAAGCGGGCCCCACCTCCGGGCGCACAAGGGCAGCCTTGTGCGCGCGGGCGCCGGATCCCAGGCACTGGAGCCGCCGCTCCGAGCCGCCGACCTGCCGCTATTTTTAGGCTCCGGGGAGCCCTCGGCACTTCCTGCCTCGCAGGAAGGAAATGTTTCCCCCCAGCTCCCTCCGGGAATGGTCCCACCGGGAGCTGGCTGGGCCACCGCATGCTCCAGCGCTCTGAGCTATGGATGGGGCCGGAGGGATGCGCCGAGGAAAGGCCGCATGGAGGGTCCAGGCAGAGGGAAAAGGCCCTTCCCAGCGGGAAAGCTGGGCCTGAAACTCCAGCGCCGCAGCTGCCGTCTGTCCATTCATCCATCCTTCCACCCGCCCGTCCTGCCAGCCGCATCCACGTGGGGCCGGGGAGGCTCCGTCCGTGCCACCAAAGCACGGGGCACAGGCGCCGTGCGGCATTCCCGATCCGGCGGCTCCGGAGCGGACACGTCCCTTGGGCAAGCGGCGCCCGCTCGGGGCCGAACCCGCCGGCAAGCGGCCCGCTGACGGGCGGGACCCCTTTGCCCCTCGTTCCCGTTCCCCACGCGTGTCGCGCGTGGGTCCCCCCCACACGCGCGCGCCCCACGTACCTGCAGCGCGGCTGCCGCCGGGGGCCGCGCGGCTACAACCGCGCGGCTACAACCGGGCGGCTACAACCGCGGGGCTACAACCGCGGGGCTACAACCGCGCGGCGCCCACGCGCGGCGCCCCATGGCGGGGGGTGCTGGGGGGCGGCCACGCGCCCCTCGCTCCGTGCGCGGCTCCCGCCGCCCGTGGGTCCCTCCGGCCGCCGCTCCGGCCCCGTCGCCGCCGCCGCCGTGGGGCAGGGTCCGCGCTGCGCCCGCCCCACCGCCCGCCCCCTCGGGGGGACGGACCCGCCGCGCCCGCCCCGGGACCCCCCGGCTCGGAAACACCCGCCGAGGCGGCTGTTTAACCGTGGGCATCGGGCCCCGGCAGGAGGGGAGGGACGCCGGGAACCCCGGCGGGCGCGTTGAAAAGGGTGGGAAAATGGAAAACGGGGAGAATCCCGGAGGATCCGCACGCCCGCTCGCTGCCACCGGCGCGGGAATGTAAACGGAGCGCGGAGGCCAGCCAAAAATGGCCAGGAAAAGGAGGTGCGTCCCGTTGGGAAGCGAGAGACTCCAGGGAGACTTTGCCCTTGCATTTTGTTCCCCTCAAGATATGTAATGCAAATATCCCAAGGGGGGATCATTCCATGTTTTTTTGCCGCTGTGCGCGGTCGCTGTAGCAGCAAGTGCCCCTTGGAAGCGGCTCTCGAGGAGACTCCGGCGCCAGATTTAACAGGATCGAGATTGTTGTCGATCCCACTGTTACAGCAGCCCTTGCGAGAGGCTTTTTTTGCCTCCCAAACACCTGTTTGGGAAGAGAAATTGAAAAAGAAACAACCCCAAAACACCCCGAACGGCAGAGAAGCCGCCCCAAGACAGGCCGGGCGCCCCTCACTTTGCAACCAGTGCCCCGGTTAAAAACAAAACCCATGGAAAGGCAGAAACGGGGCCGGGAAGAGGCCAGGAAGGGAGAAAAGGAGGGGAAATGGTGTTTTTGCTTCTTTTTTGCTGTGTTTTGGAACCCAAGAGCACCACGGGCCCAACCCATGGGTCTTGGAGGGCAGAGCCGATGCCGATGATGATGATGATGGTCCAGGTACCAGCAAGCTCCCCCGGTGCTCCAACACGTAACGTTCCCCCCATTCCCTGCTGCTCCCCCCAGCCCAAGGAGCTAACAAACTCTGTAGGACCCTCGCTCTAAGGCAAATAGATTCACTTTTGTATATAATACATATATATGTGTGCGCTAAACACGCACCACACCCGGTCTGCTCCCCGCGCGACGGGAAGTTGCTGGGAAAGTGCCCCTTTGGGGGAATAAAAACCCGGGATTGGCGCTGCGCGCGTGGCGGTGCCGCCGCCTGATGCGGCAGCGTTCCCGGGATCCCGCGTCCCTCCCTCTGGGTCCCTCCCCCTGGATCCGGGAGCCCTCCTCCTGGATGCCGCGCGGGATCCCGCCCCTGTATCCCGGATCCCGCCCCCTGTATCCCGGATCCCGCCCCTGTATCCCGGATCCCGCCCTCTGTATCCCGGATCCCGCCCCTGTATCCCGGATCCCGCCCCCTGTATCCCGTATCCCGCCCCTGTATCCCGGATCCCGCCCCTGTATCCCGGATCCCGCCCCGTGTCCCGGCGCGCGCCGCCGCCGGGCGCGCTCCCACGTGGTCTAGCGGTGAGGATTCCTGGCTTTCACCCAGGCGGCCCGGGTTCGACTCCCGGCGTGGGAAGCGGCAGCGGTGCTCCCTTTTCCTTTCTTCCTTTGTTTCTTTTCCTCGGGATTCACGCGGGTATGGAGAGCGGGGGCGAGCTGCGGGAGCGGGCAGGATGCGCAGGATGGATCTCCTTGGTGCAACGTGCCCATTCCCTGCGCAGGGCCCTGGAGCACTGCATGTGCTCCCCTTGCTCCATTAAATGTCCTGGAATGCTGCCTGTGCCGCCCTGCTCCGTGCAGTGTCCCAGAGCGCTGCATGTGCCCCCCTTGCTGCATTAAATGCCCTGGAGCACTGCACGTGCCCCCCTTGCTCCATGCAATGTCCCAGAGCGCTGCATGTGCCCCCTCCGCTCCATGCAACGTCCTGGAGTGCTGCATGTGCCCCACCTTGCGCCACTAAATGTCCCGGAATGCTGCCTGTGCCCCCCTGCTCGGTGCCGGGCCCCCGAGCGCGGCATTTGCCCCGGCTCTATGAATAGCCCATCGCGGATCCCGTGGTGCCGGCGACATCCCGGCTTGGCTCCGAGCCGCCTGGAGCGGGGCCCGGTGCGGCGGGCAGCCGTGCGCGCCCTGCCAGCCTCGGAGCGGGATCGTTCCCAGGTGCTGCCGCCGCTCCGGCGCTTCCCGCATGCACAGGATGGGGGAGGCCGTGGCCAGGGTGGCGCGGCGCGTCAACGACACCGTGGAGAACCAGCTGGACACGCTGGGTGAGAGCGGGAGGACAAACCACGTCCGTGCGGCGGCGGGGACGCTTCCCGCCGGGATCGGGGCTGGAAGCGTGGCCTCCTTTTCCCCAGACCTGTCCGGGTGCAGCCTGGTTGCGTTCCCCGAGGGCGTGTGCAAGGCGGCGCGGCGCGCGGCCCACGCCGTGCGCCGCCTCTCGCTGGCCAACAACGAGCTGCGCGCGCTCGCCGGCTGCCTGGCCGCCACCTTCACGCAGCTGCGAGGTGAGCGCGGCCCGCGGCGCGTGGCCGGAGCATCCCGCGGGATGCGGAGCGAGCGGCCCTGGCGCTGTCCCCGCAGAGCTGGACCTGGAGGGCAACCTGCTGCAGCGGCTGCCCGAGGAGCTGCGGCGGCTGCAGCAGCTGCGCGTCATCAACCTGGCGCGCAACCGCTTCCGCAGCTTCCCGGAGCCGCTGGCGGCGCTCGGCGCGCTGCACACCGTGCGCCTGGAGCACAACGGCATCGCGGGTGAGCGCCGCTGCCGACGCCGGGGCCGGTCCCGCCGGCGCCGACGCCGAGGCCGACGCGCGGTCCCTGTCACCCCGCAGAGGTGCCGGCGGAGCTGCTGGCCGCCATGGGCGCCCTGCGGCACCTCGACCTGCGGCACAACCCGCTGCGCGGCGCCCCCCGCGCGCCCGCCCACGTCCTCGTGGCCCTCGACGCGCATTAAACACGCGCGCGGCTCCCGGCCCTGTGGCGAGTTCTGTTCAACGCCGGCGGCGGCGGGGCACGGGCGGGAGGCTCCGGCGAGCCCGGCATCCCGGTCGCCATGGCGACGGGAGGAGCGCGGCCCCCTCCACGCGCATCCGTGGGGAGCCGAGGGAGGGGGCGGACGGGGGCGGACGGCGGGGCTGCGCTGATGCGGCGGATGCGGCGGATGGGGGGGGATCCGCACGGTGACTCATCCGGCGTGGACGAGCGGCGGATGCGGATTGCAGCTGCCGGAGACGCCCGGCTCGGCGCTCCGCATGCCGGCGCCGCGGGCGGACGCGGGACGCCCCGAGGACGGTGAGTGAACAGCACCCCCGCACCGGCCTTCCTCCCCGCGTCCTCCTCCTCCCGCTGCTCTCCCGGACCGAGGGAAGCGGCCTGGAGGGGGACGCGCTGCCTGCAGGAGCGAAATCCCGCCAAGTCCCGTCCCGCGGGAGCCCCCAGGAGCTGCCCGGGCAGGAGAATCCGTGCGTTCTCCCCTCCCGCAGGCGCCGTCAACACGAGCTGGCGGGAGCCGCGCGGCAACGTCACCTTCTCGCCCTACTACCAGCACTCGGGCGCGGTGGCGGGCGCGCTGGTGGCCGCCTACGGCCTCCTCTTCGTGGCGTGCGTGGCGGGCAACGCGCTCGTGTGCCTCACGGTGCTGCGGAGCCGCCGCATGCGCACGGCCACCAACACCTTCATCCTCAACCTGGCCGTCAGCGACCTCCTCGTGGGCATCTTCTGCATGCCCACCACGCTCGTGGACAACCTCATCACGGGTGAGGGAGGCGGCGCTGGGGGCCGCTCCGCCCCGAGCGGTCAGGGGCGTCGGGGTCGCCGCGCTCCGGCACCGCCGGACACCGAGAGCGGCCGGATGGGCCGTGGGCTTCGCGCAAGCTCCCTCCGTGCCTCCAGGGTGGCCCTTTGGCAACGCCATGTGCAAGATGAGCGGGCTGGTGCAGGGCATGTCCGTCTCGGCGTCTGTCTTCACGCTGGTGGCCATTGCCGTGGAAAGGTGCGTTGGCCAGCGGGGGCTCCCGCGCGTTGGGCCCCCCACAAGGTCAGGACGGAGGTCCTCCCGGCTCAGGAGCCAACGCGTTGGGTCTTGCAAAGGGTTGGGTCTTGGGAAGAGTTGGGTCTTGGGAAGGGTCGGGTTTGGGAAGAGTCGGGTCTTGGGAAGAGTTGGGTCTTGGGAAGGGTTGAGTCTTGGGAAGAGTTGGGTCTTGGGAAGAGTTGGGTCTTGGGAAGAGTCGGGTCTTGGGAGGAGTTGGGTCTTGGGAAGGGTCGGATCATGGGAAGGGTTGGGTCTCGGGAAGAGTTGGGTCTTGGAAAGGGTTGGGTATCGGGAAGAGTTGGGTCTTGGGAAGAGCTGGGTCTTGGAAAGGGTTGGGTCTCAGGAAGAGTTGGGTCTTGGGAAGGGTCGGGTCTTGGGAAGGGTTGGATCTTGGGAACGGTTGGGTCTCGAGAAGAGTTGGGTCTTGGGAAGGGTTGAGTCTTGGGAAGGGTTGGGTCTTCAGGAAGAGTGGGACAGCTCCCACTGGGGAGTTGGGAAGGGAACCCAAGGGAAGCAGCTGGTGGACGGGGCCTCCTTAGTGCCCATCGTCCATGGCCTCCCTCCGTCCCCCGCACAGGTTCCGCTGCATCGTGCACCCGCTCCGCGAGAAGCTGACGCCGCGCAAGGCGCTGGCGACCATCGCGGGCATCTGGGCGCTGTCGCTGGCCATCATGAGCCCGTCGGCGGCCATGCTGACGGTGACGCGGGAGGAGCGGCACCTGGCGCTGGACGCGCGCAACGTCTCCCACGCGCTGTACGCGTGCTGGGAGGCCTGGCCGCGCGCGGGCATGCGGCGCGCCTACACCGCCGTGCTCTTCGCCCACATCTACGCGGCGCCGCTGGCGCTCATGGTGGCGCTCTACGCG
>JAVCKT010020580.1:0-12207 GCA_032273925.1 Rhynchotus rufescens | reverse complement strand
CGGGCGGGCCGCAGCCCGGAGCCCGGCGGCGGCGGGAGGCGCTGCCCGCGGCGGGACGCGATGCGGCTCCGCGGCGGGACGCGGCTCCTGCTCGCCCTCTGCGTCTGGAGGCTGCTGCCGGCGCGGGACGCCGCAGGTACCGGCGGGGAGAAGGGCTCTGAGGCGACGCTGGCGACCCCGCGGCGGCTGCTCCCGCCGCAGCGCGGCGGTGACGGCCCCTTCCTCGCCGAGAACCGCGGTGGCCGTTTCGCGATGCCCGAGCTCTCGGCGAGGGCGAAGGGCTGCCGCTGGCCGGGCGAAGGTGGCGGGTTGCCCCCCGTGCCGTGGTGCTCGCCCCGTGCCTCGGGCGCTCTCCTGAGGTGCCCGTGGTTCTTGCCCAGCAAGCGGGTTCAACAGCAGCGGCGCAGAGACTCCAGCCGGCAGCTGGACAATGCCAGGAAGGGTGTCCCGCCGGGCGGGCGCCCTCGCTCCGGGCGGGTGAAGGAGCGCTCCGCTCGCGCGGTTCGTGGCTCCCTGCGTTGGCTCGGGCTGCTCCTCCCCGGGCACGGGCAGGGCGAGCGCTGGCCGCGGCCAGCAGTGCTTCTCCTCGTCCTTCTTGGCTCCTCTGCCACGGCAGTGATAAGCGTGATAGCTAAGCAGTGATAAGATAAGCGAGCGGGCCTTACGACACACCAGAAAGTTGTTATTTCTTGTTTTGGTGGCACAAACTGGTGCTATTCCGTTTCTCTCCAACACCCCCATCCATCTTTTTATTTCCCTGCACAGGGAGCACTGCACTGCAGTCATCGACGCCTGTGGAGGTGCAAACGGTGGGGCTGGTTCTGCCCTTTGGCTTGGATAAGGCTGTTCCTGCTGTAGGGTCAAAGCCCTGCTTGGCAAAGGAAGCAGGTACTAGGGATCGGAGCTGAGGAAGGGCAAAAGGGACATTTCCAACAATATTGACATGCCCTCGTGGCTCCCAGGAGCAGAGTCATGGGCTGGTCTTCTCTTTTTGGATACCGTTTGGCTCCCTGAGCAGTGGACGGATGAGGCTGCTCGGGAGAGCAAAACATGGGGTCCAGCAAAACATGGGGTGAACATGAACATGGCTCTGAGCGTGAAACCAGACTGTTGTCGCTGCCGAACCTGAGTCACCAGGGCTCTAATACAGCTTGTGTTTGGCTTCCTTGTGTGACGTGTGTCTTGCCTATCTGTCTTGGGCAGGGACAGCCTAGTGGTGCTTTCCTCTTCAGCCTTCAAAGCCATGGCCCTCTTTCTGAGTATGTGCTGAATATTTTTAGCTGCTAGATTCATCCCAGGACACCTTGTGCTAAGACAAGCCCATCAGCAGCAGCTCTAAAGGAGCTGGAGTCAATGGTAAAGGTGTCCACACTGGGACCACCAGAACAAAAAGGAGTGGGAAAATCAGGAAAGGAAACTGGATGAAAACCATCAGGAAAAGAGGAGTGGCTCAAGCATGGTCGTGAAGCACGGTGAACACAGCAGGTTCCCCAATACAGCTTCGCTATTATATCACGAGATGGAGGGGATGGATCCTCATCAGATGGAGCCTGTTGCCTTGGTATTGTTGAAAATCTCCTGTTCAAATGACCAGGTGTTTTTCCATAAAGTTTGCTCACAGAAGGGGTCTTTGGAGCTTCCTTACATCCCTAATGCTGTCCTTGTTTTGCAGGAACAGAGGAAGTGGTCTATGGGGAGGTTGGAGGAAGCATCCTCCTTTTGTGCCGAAATGTCTCCAAAGAAGCAACTGAAGTGGTTTGGTTTCAAGGGGATCCTCGCTCAGTCCCCCCACTCTTCTCCTCAAAAGTCACATTCCCCCAAGACGTCCGGTTCTCCCTGGTTGACAACAGCTCCCTGCACATCACGGGACTGCGCCTGCAGGATGAAGGCAACTACACTTGCAAGGAAGTGCTCAACAGAACAGACCACGAGCACAGAGTGCAGCTCCTGGTAGCCAGTAAGTCTATCCCGTGTCTGGGAATTTCTCCCTTGATTCTCACAGGTCCCCAGGATCGCAGGGAGTCTGGTGCCAGTAGATAAATAGTCTGTGAAAGGGGAAGGTGGTACAAAACCTATGAGTGAGTTGGTTTTACTCCTACCCTCACAAGCATTAAGGCCAGTTGTCCAAGTAGCCTGGCAAGAATCACTTGTTTGTGACACAGCACTGGAGACCCCAGCTGTTAAGTCCTTGCTATATCTCTTAAATTCTTCTTGATTGGTGACAATAAACCAGGTTTGGGCAGATTTTTGTGTATCCTCTAGCTATTCTGAGATGGCCCTTCGCTTCTGAATTCAGCTAATATCAATCTTTCCTAAATCTTCGACGTTGGGCAGCAGCCTGGCCTGTTTTCTCTCACTTGGAATATATGGTTGAAAAGGATGCTTAGAGTCTTTTCTCTGTTCAGCTGATAGGAAAAGGAACACGTTATGCTGCAGGCTTGCCAAGATGCCTCGTCTCTTCCATGGAAAAGCAACCCACAAACTAGCAGGGAACGCAGGTCCGAGGCCGATACTCTTGTTGGCACCCTCAGCAAGTCTAATCAAATGTGATTAGACTCTGGCCCCTCTGACTTGGACTGTGATTCGCTCTCTTTTATGCGAGCCCAGTCCATATTCTGGGAATTAGAAGGGGGAAAAACCTGCTGCTGGTCTCCCTGTATCGGTGATACTCCGTGTTCTCTGCTGGCCTCTCTTTCTTGCTGATCTTTCTGTCAACACCCTCAGCATGCCAGATCCTGGCTTGGTTTTGTGTTTGCACTCAGGGTGTTCCTTCCTTCTGAGTGTTTGGTGGAATAAGGGTGTGTGTTGTAAAAGACTGGGACCTGTTTGGTCCGGGTTAAATCTCTCAAAGTTCAGACAAGTAAAAATTCTTCTCTTGGGGCAAGGAATCTGCAAGGATTCCTTGGGACAAGGAATCTGCAGATAGAATTAGAAAGGGTCACAGAAGACTGGAATGAAGGAGTTCAACCTTGAGGTGCTTCAGAGAACTTCGAGGCCTGGGGCTTGCAAGGACAGAGCCCAAAGTCTTGAGCAATGTTACCAATAATCACGAGCAAAAGTAGCAGCAGTGTCACCATGACTGACTGCTTGTGGGTATCAAGCAAAATCTTTGAGCTTTTCCTTTACTGCTGGAGTGCAGATCATGCTGCCTAGGAACCTCCTTGTGAGATTACAGTTCTTAACAGTTGACAGTCTCCATTTCTGTCTAATGCTGGATTTTCTTTTTGCCTTCAGCTGTCTTAAAAACCAACCAATTAACCAACTAAAAAATAAACAGAGGAAACCTAGCAACTCAATGGAGACATAGCTGAGGTTTGGAGCATCAGCCTGTGTTTGCATTAGATAGGAAGCACGTGGCATGAAGGAAATGCATAATTGCACATCTCCCTGGGGAGATTTCCTGGTACATAGTTTTATATAAGCCACTGTTGGCTCTTATCTGGCCTCAGGAAAACACAAATGCACCTGCATGCAGAGGTTGCGGTTGTTTTGTTTGTTTGCTTTTTTGTTGTGTTTTGTATCTGATGATGCAGGCTTGCGGGTTGCTCTTACAATCACAGCAGGAATTCAGGATCCATTGCAATGCTTCCCAGAGGCAGATGTGAAAAACTGGCTTAACAGAACTGGAATGCTCAGAAGATCACATAAGATGCATGTGTAGCTGAGGGAAAGTCAAGCCCTGTGAAGGGATGAGAACTTTCACAGTCAGGTCCTTTTGTCTGGACGTTTGTTGAGGAAGACGATGTCATGAGGAGTTAATGTTCCATTTAGGCATATACAGCCCGTTAACTTGTGTATAATCAGTAGCATGCTGGAGATTGCATTCTTCTCGTGTTTCAGCTGCTGCCCTCATGCCTGACTGGGAGCTGCTGCTTGGTTTCTGTGCATCAGCTTGTGCTTGTGCCTCAGGAAACCTAATCATCTTGTGGGGCTTCCTCAAATGGCCTTTACTGTTTCATCTTCCCCACCCAGACACAGAACTGCTGTTCAGGAGCGAATCTCCTCTCAAATCCTGCCCATTGCATGGCCTAGACTGGTTGGGACTTAGTGGAGGCCAGAGGTGGATGGGTAGATGGGCAGGAGTGAGGAAGATGCTTCTTTATGGCTTCTCTCCTCCCTTAATGCCCCAGGTTAAAATAGTCACCATCCCCTTCCTTTCCAGTTTAGTATGTGGGGCTTCACTGCTTGAACTGCACATGTGGAGGAGGTGACATCTCTGCCCTGCGCCAGGCAGGACAACTGTGAACAAGGGTGGCCACTGGGGAGAAGAGCTGGGTTTATTGCAGGTGAAGGGCTGTGGTAACTGTCTGAACACCATCTGGGCTGGAATGGGCAGCCATTTAGGGCTGCTTTTCTCTGTAACCAGCCCCCAGGTCAGACACACTTTAGTTAGAAGCTGCTTTTTGCTTTTATTATTCTTGGCGCATTGTTTTTTTTTTCTTGCCATAATTTTGTTTCCTACTCTACATTCTCTCATCTCCTGGATCATTTGAATAAGCACCCTGCAAAACCCACATCAGACATCCCTTTGGCAGCTCCTGTTTGGGGCTGTTTGGCAGCAAATGGTGTCTCGGGGAAGTCTTGCTCAGCTGGCTTGCCTGATTCTACCCTGCAGGGACCCAGGTGTTATTTCTGCCAGGGTCAGAGTCCAGAATCCTGATGGCTGTTAAATGAACACGTGCACGTGTGTGTACAGGTTATAGTTTCAGTACCAAGACTGTACTCTTGGTCAGGAATATAAGCAAACCAGCTGATGGAAAGGAGGCGGGAATGGAGAGGCTGCATGAAATTGAGCCAACGTCCTGCCTTAGCCCTAGAAGGGGTCCCTTTGGGTTTCTGCTGGTGTCCGACCTGCCGTAATTCAGCTGTTTCTGGGTTTAAATAACCAGTGGTGTTGGCTGTGGCCGGTGCTGGGCCCTGGCAGGAAGCCCGCCGTGACTTGGCCTCCGTGCGCTGGAGTTTGTCCCCGCGGTGTGCTGTGGCCACAGGCTCGCCTAGCCAGTCTGGCCTCGCTTGGCACCCGCCGCGTGGGTGCAGGAAAGGGACGGGGCGGCCTCGGTGTCTGATGCCACACGCTGGAGTCCCCGGGATCCCTGCAGGCACGGAGGACCTGGCATGTTAGGAACAGCCTCCTTCATCCACCACGTGCGGGGCTGGGTGGGAAGACAGTCTAGCTTTGGACTGGTGCCTCTTAGCTGCCCGTTACTTATCGCTGACGCACTGGAAGCTACTGGTGGTAGGTGCCACCTAACTCCAGAAGAGATGGGTGCCATCTCATGGAGATGGTTCACGTGGGACCTGGCTGACCTTGCCAAGCTAGTCACTTGTAGGGAATGCTGAGCCCACTCTGGCAGGACTCTTTGGGGCCCAGGGATTAACACTAACTCTTGGGTTTGTCCGTTTTATCCATTATGGATGCACGTCTGCCTGCCCCTTCCCAGTGACCCCGATGCAGTGACTGTCACCATCTCCCCTTTGGTGGCTGCCTCCTGCCACCACTTTGTGCAGGGCGAGGAGGTGTCAGCCTGCAGGTTTGTGCTCTCTTTCCTTGTCATTGTCCTCAAGCTGCTCAGCTTGGGCAAGAGTCCTGAGGTCTTCCAGGATCCCGTGGGCGAACTGGAGTTCCAGTTTCGAGGAGGGCAGTGGGAAAGGCAGAGCCTTGTTCTCGTGCGGTGTGAATCTGTGTCACTCGGTTGTAGCTGGACACAAGGATCAGTGCTGTGTTGAAATGCCAAGGGCAGCACGGAGATTTTGTTCTCCTGCTGTGTTTTTTAGATGCTTATCGTGACTTTCTGGGACACGACCGTGGCGCTTGTGTGTTCTCCCCCGTGTTGTAGTCCCTGGAGGCTTGGCCGTGGCTGCTGTGCTGCCTTTCACAGAACAGCCTCTCGCTTGCTCTCCGTCGGCTGTTGTTCCGAGCTGTGCTCCCCTGGGGATGTGGGACACAGGGCAGGAAGCAGGATAAGTGGAGAGGCCAAAGAGTCTCTCAAGGGAAGCAAAGGCAAAGCGGGCGCATCCTGAGGTGCCAAGAGCCGTGACCTGGGAGTGTTTCTAACTATGTCCTGCCCTTGCTGACAGATGCACCGCGGTCGTCCCCAAAGTGCTGGGCTGGAGCCTCCTCCTCGGGACAGATGCTGCGGCTGTTTTGCAGCTGGCCCGGGGGGTCCCCCCACCCCACCTTGCACTGGAGAGAAGAGGGGGGCGATCTGGAAAACACGAGCTGGGTCATCAGCTCCACGAGCTCCGCCGATGTCCACGTGGAAACGCTGAACAGCTCCCGCCTCTCCCACGGCAAAACGTTCAAGTGTGTCGGGAGCCACGTAGTCAAGCAGGAGCAGCCCGCGTGCACTGTGCAGATAAGTGAGTCGGCTTGCCCGCTTTTTCGGCTATTAACGAGCCTGCTAATGAGGGGGCAGGCAGGTTTCCTGCCCTTCTCTGCCCTCTGCCAGGCAGGGCAGCTTTAGGAGCCCTTGCTGCAAGGGGGGATGCAAGCGAGGCAGCGTGGCAGGGTTTGGTTAGGGCAGAGATGGCCACACAGGGCACACAATCCTGCAGCCCCGGGGCACCTGGTGTAGTTGCAGGTGAGTCAGGTGTTTGGATACGTTTTCCCAGGCTGACAAATCTGCTCCTTGCACCAAGGTTCTGGCCTGTGCAAGCACTTGTGCCTGTGGCCAGGATGGAGAAGGTGACAGGTGATTTTAGTGAGTTGCTGGAGATGAAGTTTAGCAGGGCTGGTTGGTTTTGTAGCAGGAGGGTTGTCTGTACTCAGACCCCCTCAGGTGTCTTAGGAGGGGTGACTAAAGTGGCTGTGTTTGTCCTGCAAGGGTTGTCAGAGCTGAGCAAGGGCTTTGCTGAACCAGTGGGAAGTCCAGTGGCAGTCTGCTGGACTGCCTTTCCTCTGACACCTCCTTGTCCAGGGGCTGGCCGCCCTCCAAGAAGCCTTCTCTGGGGATTTCAAGTCAGGGGGCCAAGCCAGCACCGAGTGGTGCAAAAGGAGCCCAGACTGCTCCTTGGGGGGACACTGAAGAGTCCTGGCAGTCAGCTGAGGGCTAAGCCTCAGTGCTTGGCCTCCTGCAGGACTTCCTTCTGTTAATGATTATTAATCACTCAGATGGCTGATAGCTTGCTGCATTAAGCTTCCCCGTGCCCTTCTTGACTCTCTTCTCCCCACTGCTATTCAGAGAGCCCTTCCTTGGAGTCGGAGCCCCTGAAGACCTGCTTTGTGGGTGACAACGTGACCCTGACGTGCCGCGTCACCGAGAGCACCCCGGCTGCCAGGCTCAGCTGGCTGCAGGGCACTGCCCAGGCGGCGGCGGAAATCCGGCCCGGAGGCAGGCACCTCGTCTCCCAGGAGGGCAACGTGTCCCGGCTCACCATCCGGAACTGCTCCCAGGACGTCGACGGCGGCTGCTACATCTGCAAGGCGCAGAACCCCGTGGGGCTCAGGGAGGTCTTCGTCTGCCTCACGGTGAAGCGTGAGTGGGGCTGCCTGGCGTCAGGGTGGCAGGGAAGGAGGAGACCAGGGCACGGATAACAGCAGCCACTGGAGAGCTCCAGAAATCCACATCCTTGCAGGATGCAGCTGCACACACAGCTATGGGCTGGAATCACACAAGGCAGGAAGGTCTGATTCTCCTTGCCTTGGTGTGAGAGGCCTGGGAAAGGGTTGCAGTCACATCCTTGGTTTCTCTAAGTTGTGGGGACTAAGATGCCTCTCCCCAGGCCAAGCTGCTCAATCCCAGCGGCTGGGGCTTGGTTTGCTTTCACAAAGTGCACGTGGCACAAACATGAAGGGTCTTGCCGTGGTATTTTCCATCTCAGTGAGGTGTGAGCTCCTATCGTGCTGGTGGGACTGCGGCAGTGATGGGAAGCAGAGATGGAGGGGGCATTTGGATACCCGCTCCGTCACTGGTACTGAGCGCACTCCTGTCCCAGTGACAAGTAAAGCCCCTCCCTACAGGGCCAGTGAATATAGTTGGGATCGTGGGTGCCGTGGTGGTCTTGTCCCTGCTGGCTCTTCTCGTCGTCTCCGGCGTCATCCTGTACTACCATCCCCTGCTGTGTCTCGGAGGTAAGAGCTCGCCTCAGTGCAACCAGGGAGGGGCTTATTCTATATTGGGGTGTCCTGGTATTATCCCACAATTTCAAGGGCTTGCTTGTTTCTTCTGGCCTGCTGGAGTCTGCCACCAACTTGGATTTCACCCCATTCTTGGTAAAAACCCTAACAGCCCTGGGGGTAGATGGGTTGGAAATGCAAAGCCCTTCTGCAGTTGAGTGTTCCAGACTCCTTCCCTTAGCCCTCTTCTCCTGAGACCTGCACTGTGCCAGAGTAACCCTGTCCTCCCCTTTACCTGTGACACCTCTGAAGGATCTGATGTGGGCAGGCTGACCGCTTTGCCATCCCAATGGGGTGGAGAACCACCTTTCCATCCATTCTGCCACATGGGACTGCTGAAGGTCATCCCTCTGTGGGCAGGATAGGCAGAGATGGTACAGTAAAACCAAGGGTGCTTCGCCTGAAGGGTTGCTCGTGGTTTCTAATGTTGTCTTTTCTGTTTTATTGTCTCCTGTTTAGGCACTGCGTTCAGGTGAGTGTCAGCTTTTCCCAACGCAGTCCTTGCTGAACTCACAGGCACTGTGGCAAACCCGTCCTGCCTGTAGGGATGGTGCTGGCAAGGCACCCACTAGTGTGGGAGAAGAAGAGCTCCTTGGGGCAAGAGAGGTGGGAGGGCTCTGTTCTGCATGTCTCCTTTCCCCATCTATACAAGAGGGGAAAGTAACTCCACTCAGGAACTGCTCGTGAAGTTTAGCCCATGAGTATCTGTGAAACGGTTGGAGGATGCTGGAAGGGAAAGGGGAAGCAGTGCAGATTGGTGTTGCCACCAGCAGGGTCCAAGACCTATTCTTCAAACACGGTTAGTGCAGGATGGAAAAGTCCACCAAAATAGTCACATTGATGCATAGAACTAGCAGAGCCTGGAGGGATGGAGTCAGGACAAGCTGTCTTCATCTTTCCAACCACTGCTGCTTCCTCTGCTCTTCACAGAAATCCAGACTCGAGTGATGTCTTAGTGCTGGTGGACTCGGAAGATGAGGATGAGGGTAAGGAGGAAGAGGAGACAACGGGCAGCTCCACCAAGCACGAGGTGATGGCACTGGTCAATGGGACGAGCATGCGGCCTGCTTACCTCAACCACCTCGCAGAAGGTGAGCGCTGGTGCCTGCTCCCTGTCTGGAGTCATCTGCTCTCTTGCTAAGCTGCAGGTTTTCCAGAAATACCTGCCAGGGGAAAGAGGAGTTCCTGTTCCGTGCCTGACGGGCTCTCATTGTGACACTGCTGCTCTGTGCCCTGTGCAGGTGGTGATGCTGAACAGCACGACAGGGGCTCGCCGCAGGAAGCAAGGAGAGAAGACGCACCAGTCACGTAGTTTCCATTCCTTTTTGTGGAATTGCAGAGTGCTCCATCTGGAAGCCCAATTTCAAACACGTCCTCATTACCATGTGGCTGAACCCGGGTTGTTAGGTTGTACAACAGACTGGTTTGGTCAGAACATCCCCACTTCCTTCTCCACCTGTCCCTTTCCTGGTTCTCACTCAATCCTTCCCCAACTTCATTTCTCCATTTCTATCTGTCTGTCTGTGTCTTCCTCTTTATCTCAGGTATCCTTTTTAACTAGGTGGCATCCCAAGGCAGGCAGGGCTCAGGAAATGGGTCCCAGTAGCCTCTTCACCTTGATGTCCCTCATCAGTACGGGGTTCTGGTCGGCCACCATGAGTAATGCCAGGGTTGCAGGGATCCGAATGGAGAAAGTCACCCCGAGCAGGGTGTCCCAGGGCAGCAGGAGGACTACTTCTGTGTGGCAGGACGAGTGATGCAGACTCTCCAGGGAGGCTTGATGGTTTTTATTATAAATATTTTTTTTCTCCAAACTCATCTGAAATGTTGCTCTATACCGAAGTGAGGGGAATTCATCGGTACTGTGCAGTTTTGGTGGGGATGGCAGGTCGCAATGCAAAGCACAGAGGGAAACCAAAGGGAGGAGGAAAAGGGGATGGGGTTGAGCATGGAAGGAAAAGGAGATGAGTAGGGCAGCCACGGAGGGAACTGCAGGGATCTGAGTGACAGAGGGAATTGCTGCTGGAGGGGAGCAGAGAGGTCTGGGGGGAAGTGGGATGCATGGAGGGAATGGAGGCCAACAGCACGAACTGAGCGGCACTGGAGAGAATCCCAGCACACACATGGATCAGAAGGATGCACGTGCGGAAGAGAGAGGATCGGGATGCGAAAGGAAGGATACGGAGCTTGTCAGGACGTATGTGTGGTGGGTAGCAGGGAATCAGAGGGGCTCTGTTCCTGAGCACTGCGGCGGCAGTGGAGGGAATACAGGACACCAGGGAAGCAGAAAGGAGCAGTGTTTGCAGGCAGACTGGGAAGGGACTGGGCCCCTGTGGGGCGGAGAGGTGCCCAGCCGGGTTTGCGGGAATGGGGATGGCACAGAGCGCTCGGAGGATGGAGGGGAAGGGGGTCCCACACCCTGCGGCAAGAGGGGAGTCGGGTGCATGGAGGGCAGTGGTGCGGATGTGGGGATCGCCCCAGGGTGAAGGAAGAGATTGAAACACGGGCAGTGGCAGGGAGATGGAGGGCAAGGGAGGCCAGCGGAAGGCACGCGGAGAGGCGCGGAAGGAAACTACGTGCCCGCTGTGGGTGAAGCGGAGGGGTCTGAGCCCACAGCTGGGCGGAGGAGAAGAACAAGAGTGAGAAGGCTGGGCTGAGCTGAGCTGAGCTGAGCAGGCAGGGAGGCCGTGGGAGAGCGTGCGGGGTCTGCTCGGGCACAGAGCCCTTGGGAGGGCAGCGGTGGCCCAGGAGGAGCCGAGCGCGGCCCGGGGGCCTGGGCCAGGCCGGGCGCAGAGGCAGGTCCCTCACGCGGGCTGGGGGGTGGCGGTGCTCGGAGGGGTACGGATGGAGCCACAGCACAGGAGGGGTATGGATGGGGCCACAGCACAGCTCAACGCTGGGGAGCATCCCGGAGCACAAAGGCTGGGACCCGCGGGGACACGTAGCAGCCATGTGGGAATGTGGCCCCGGGCTTTGGAAGGATGCGGAGCTGGAGGGGATGGCTGGGGGGACAGAGCAAAGAGGGGAGCCCCGGGGCAGGACGCGGCAGGCGGAGCAGCGCACGGCACCCTGTGTCACCCTCGCATCCCGTCACCCTCGCGTCCCCGGCGGGGCTGAGCCCCTGCTGCCTCCCGGCCCTGCCAGGCCTAACAGGTGGAGCTCTGCGGCCCGGAGGGAGCCAAGGCTGCCGAAACGGCCTGGGGCCCCTGGCAACGCTGTTGTGCTGCCGTCGCCTTGGCTGCCGCGCGCCGCGCTCCTCCACGCCCGGCCCCAAGCCCCGGGCTGTTCCCGACATGGCCCTGGACCTGGAGGAGGATTTGCGGAGAGCGTTCCGGGACAAGCTGCGGCTGCAGTGAGTGAGAGCCCGGCTGCTGCCCGGGGCCCGGCCGGCCCGCGGAGCCGAGTCCTTGGAGCCGAGTCCTTTAAGCCACGGGGTGGCTGCTCTGCCACCGGCCTGGGCTCTGTGTGGGGACCCTGGGCTGGGTCCATTGCAGGCTGGGCTCCTGCTGGGGTCGCGGGGAGGGAGCCAGTGCGGGGCACAGGGGAGGGTTGTGGGTGTCTCTCGGAGTGACTTGGGGCAGCTACTGTGGAGCACCGGGGCGGGTGTCACCATGTGGGCAATGAATCCCCAGGGTGTCCCTGCAGGGTGGGTGTCACCATGCGGGTGTTGGGTGCCAGGGTGTCCCTGCAGGGTGGATGTCACCATGTGGGTGTTGGGCGGCCATGATGACCCTGCAGGGTGGGTGTCACCATGCGGGTGTTGGGTGCCAGGATGACCTTGCAGGGCGGGTTTGACCATGCAGGGTGTCCCTGCCGTGGTGGCTGTTGCCACGCAGGCACTTGGCAGCAGTGGCTCCTGGGGTGCCAGTGCTCCGTGGCCGTGCAGGGAGCACCCAAACCCGCACCCTGCGTGCGGTCGGCCTCTCCCCACCCGTCCCGTCCCCGCAGGAAGGTGCCGGCGTGGGACGCGGCGGCGCTGCTGCCCTCCACGCGCCTGCTGCTGAAGCGGCGCGAGGCGGCCGAGGTGGAGCGGGCGCTGCAGGCGCAGCGCCGGGTGAGGCGCGGGCTGCGCTCGGCCGGCCACCCTGCTC
>JAVCKT010020579.1:0-12897 GCA_032273925.1 Rhynchotus rufescens | reverse complement strand
GATGCCACCTGCCCTGCAGTTGAGACTAGAGTGCCCACATGTACAACTGTAGCAGTATTTGCCTGGTATATGCTCATATTGGTGTGTAGTATTGTTGTATGCTTGAAGAAAGATGTGCCAGAGTATCTGTGAATCTGGAAAGGACTGTTTTTATATTCACATAGCTGGTACATGGGGCATGAGTAAGAGTAGATAAGCAGTTTTATAGAGTGGGAACAGTGTGCTGGGAAGCTCCATAGTGCCTGAGATATTTTATCTGAGCTTTTTTTTGGTCTTGGGCTGAGTTTGTCTCTATTGTGATGATGGCAGTGTCTTCCTATAAAGACCTGGAACTGATTGTAGCAATGGGATGAAAGAAAGGATTGTGAGAAGGGAGAGGGAAGATGCTGAATTTCAGTGCTTTTAGAAAAAATAAAATGCCTCCTCTGAAGTATGTTTAGCAAGGCATGAAGAAACAAATAGTCTGTGCATTTGCTTAGTGTTTTTCCAAGCCAGTTTCTTTTATTGAGATGTTAAAGGTGAAATCTTGGCCATCTTGAAGTCAGTGGGAACCCTGCCTCTCTTGAGTCAGGAGTTCTCTGTTACGTCTGAGTCTGCTGTACTTGGCAAATCACCAGCAATCCCATTCCAACTGGGGCAGGAGAGAGAGGGTGAACATGGGAGCCGTGCTGCCTAAACGAAGGGGCCCCCTGGCCGTGCTCGGAGGCAGGTGTCCTGCCTGGCCACGGTCAGCCCATCCCCATGCCAGGGGTCTCCTGAACAAGGCAGTGAAAAGAGGCAACAGGAGATCCAGCTGCTCCAAATGGCAAGGGAGAATTCATGGCAGACCAAGGGCAGAGCTGGGAAGAGACACCGATGGCTCTGACCACTGCTCTGTGTGCAAGAAGTTTAGATACTGACCCAAGTTACGCTGAGTTAAATTGATCCCAAAGGAAACAAACCTCCTGCTCCAAAACCCTAACAGACAAACTAGCAAGGGGGGGAAAAAAAAAACCCGAATCCTCATGGGCCCAGCACTCTTGCTTGTGGCGTGTATTATAGTCCAGATATACGCCGAATTTAAGTGACAAATGTTTGGAGCTGCAGTATGTCAAATTATGCTATCTCTCATTTCTGAACACAGCAAACCTGGACCAGTCTGACAACGGGCTGCTTCAGTGCTCCATCTTGGGCCAGGAGTTTCTATATCAGGTTTTAGCCTAAAAGCAGTTACAGGAACCTGATTCCTGAATCTCTCAAAGATCTTAATAAGATACTGCTGATCCCCAAGCAAGAGCCTCTTCAGATACTACCACTTGAACTTTCTGGGAGTAGTGCAGACCATGAGGGAGCAATTAATCACTGGAGTGATTACTACTCAGTAGTTTGGCCCTGAGGGAGTAGGCACAGTTGATGTCTGCAGCCCAAATGTCAGTATTTCTCCCTTGGTTCATTTGCTTGTTTGCTGTGGTAGATTTCATGCTATTATAAGCTGTTTATGTACAGCATGATCAAAGTATTTAATGACAGGGTTCATTTCTACATATAATGAAGAAGTTAAGACAGGAGACAGGTACTGTGTAATCAATTTTTTCATTTTGGAATTTGTTTCTCCTCATATAGGGTTTAGCTTTGATTTTTGTTACCATTAATGTCTGTATTTGCAGTTCCCTCTAGTCTCTCGGATGAACTAAAGCTACTGTTGAAGTAGCAGAGACATTGAATTGCTCAAACAGTTTCCATAAAAGCATGATGATAAAATAAAAAGTTTATTACTTCTTTGTAAGAAGAGCTCAAAATGCACTTTATTTTGAGGGAAACATATCAGTAAAAATGCACTACTTACATAGTCTACTGTGACATCTAATGCCCTTTTATGACTCAGTAGTTCTGTGAACAAGCATAGATGCTTATATATATTTGTGCACAGCCATAAAAAGAAACAAAGACCATGGAAAATGTGATAGTTTTTATTGCTGTAAGTCTTCAGCAAGGTTTTGCTCACAGATGAATCCCTAGACCGTCCTTGTGGAAGAGTGGATAGTGAAAGAGTTGATGGTCCTTACTTCCCATATGGTAGAAATGAGACATGGGGAGTAGGATATACATTTGCTGTGCTCATTTTGAATGCTTTTGTTTTTAGATGCATGTAATACTGTGAATATTACTGAACATTCAGAAATAGAGGGGTACAAAAGCGTAGGAGGCTCTCCTTGAGTTAGTAGCTAGCTCCAGGAACTGAGCTGGAAATGGAGACTAAATTAAACCTCGGGCATATTCAGCTTACCCTCTCTACTGTGTGTCCCTTTTTCTAGCATTCTGCAAGTTTTAGGAATACGGGAATTTAAAAGTTGATGTGATGTTCAATTCTGTGAGCTACCATGAGCCAGGTCCCCTTGTAGCTGAAGTAGGTACCTTCTGCAGGGGGAAAGGGTGCAGCTCCATTAGCACCGCTCTGCAAGTGGCAGTTCACAAACGTGGTGGGAGGCTTTGCTTATGCTAATTTGGGCTCAGTCATGCACCTTTTTTTCCTCCTTTTACATGCAAATAGCAGCTGTGTCAGTCTCTGGGATGCCTGCTTGTTCCTTTAACAGAGACATTCCAGTTCCTACCTTCAACCAGTGCATTTGTGCGTGGGCAGAGGTATATCGCTGTGGTACAGTTGCTGACAAGGGAAGAACTGTGATGGAGGTTGGAACAAGAGAAGTTTTAAAAGAAGATGCTGAGCTCTTCTGGTGTGTTCCCATTTATCAGGAAAAAAAAAAAGCAGAAGAGCAGAGAACACAAGAAGATAATCCATGGTTCTTCTTTCTGAGGCCTTTCCATTTGAAGTATCCAGTCTGAATACACCTGCACCAGGCTAAACTTGTCCCTCACTCGCTGGATCTTTTAAGTTCACAAAGATCTTGCAAAGCATGTGTGGGCTGTTTTCATGCAAAGCGAATAGAGCAATGGCATAAATGCCCCTTCTTGAGCCACAGAGGGCTGTAGCAATCAGGGATTTAGGCCGTGCAGCCCTGGGAACAGTTTGGTGCAGGTGGCAGCCTGCAAAGCTCGGCTGACAGCTGTAGGCTGCCTCCTACAGCCCTGAGGCCTGGCCTGGCCTCACAGAGGTGCCGCAGTGCTGAGGAAGTGCTGTGCCCTGGACCACGCGCTGGCTGCCCCGGGGAGCTGCTCCCTGAGGACTTCCATGGGCGGTTGCAGTGCGTCTGCTCAGCTGCAAAGACAGGCGGGTTCCTGGTACTTACTTGGGGCCTGCAGGAAGGCTGGATTGTAGTAACTGGAAGTAGAATGTATTGGCTTATTCTTATTTTCTTCTGTTTCCAACCTGCGATGGCAGCATTTCTCCTGCTTTCACCTCCACTTGAGGTGCGTGGAGCCCAGCCACTACGTTACTGTGGCTGCCTCTTTTTCTAAAAGGCCATGCATGTTCTTCTGTCACAAAAGTCCAAGCAAATTGGATTCAGATAAAATCTTTTCCATAGCAATACTTTGGTTACTGCTAAACTTATGTGTGGGCTATGCAGTGTAAGTCTTGTAAGACAAAACCCTGTTTAAAAGGGTGTTTGGTTTAGGGGGCAAGGATTTCCACGAATTCAGAGTGTGAAGTCTTCTGTGAAGCCCATTCCACACAAATGTGGAGTTTGTAGAGTTATTGCTTGAGTCTATAGCTTGCTGGCCCCAAGGATTTTCTAAAACCTTTGCCTACTCTTTTCTATTCCTCATCCCTCCCCAAAAAATTACTATCTTGATGTTAGACTACTAGAACGGGACTCAGAAAATAGCCCCTTTTTGTGTTGCTATAAGTCTTGTGTTGCTGTGCTTCACAGCTCCTCTGATCTGCTTTAAAATCTTCCAAATTATGTCTTCTCTATGTGTGTTTAAGTGACAAAGAGGCATAAGGGGAAGAAAAGCATACATACACTTTAATTAGATCTCTAGAGTAAGTGTGATACCACCCTTATACGGCAGGAGGACCTGTCCAGATTCTGCCCTGAGCCCTGGGAAAGCCAGTCTGTGACCTGTGCAGTTTGGGACTTCAGATTTGCCAACACTAAATTAGTTAATAATATGTTGTGACACAGTACGATGAAATCCAGGCCCTAGTAATGGCAGTGGGATTTTGCCATGATTTTGAAAGTATTTTAAGACATCAGATGTAGGAATTAGTGTGACAAACCCCAATGAAGTAATTTAGTGGGTTTTTTTTTGTCAAATAGAGTTTCTTCTGCAACATGGAATATTACAAAAATATGCTCTTCAGATGGAATTTTCTCCTATTGCAAGGAACATCTTGAGCTATTGACCCTGCAAAGTAATACATGCATATAATAAAGATATTGGCTGTCTATTTAAAAATTCTGTGTAACACTGTGGGTGGATCTGGTTATGCTGCTTTCTGCCATAACAACAGTTTATCCAAAGCAATGTGTTGCATGGCCTAAATTTTGCAAAACTATCTGATCTTTTAAATCTTTGAGAAGGGGACATATTTGCACCTGACACGTTTACAAGTAACTTAGGACAGATTATTGATTGGTCCTCTATATGTTGTTTTCCAGTGGGAGGATGAGATGGAAAGGCCAATCCATTACTGCAGCTATCTACCAGTGGAGAGCAATAGTGCTAATGATACAGGTTTTCAATAGCTGATTTATATTAGTCTGCAGTCATAAAAACTGATGATTTGGCCCCTGCCTTGTCTAAAGCTCTCAAAGAGTGGCAGGCGCCATGCGGCCCTGTGCAGCGCTGTGGTGAAAGGGCTGCAAGAGCTGCCTGCCGCCCGCTCCAGCCTGGCCTGGACCAGCCCTGTGCTCCCCGAGCTGAGCAAGGCTCCTTCCAGGGGTGATGCCTCCTCTAAAGACAAGACGGGGCTCCTCAGTGCTCTCCCCGCACCGTGCCGTGTAGGGGTAGAGGATGAAGAAGGCAGAGTCCGTTCCCCAGGCAAATACTGCGTTTAGTTAAGTGCTCAGCTTGGGCTGGGAGCTGCATGCAGGGCAGCGGAGCAAACTGCAGGAAGGGGCGTGTTGTGCGGAGCGAGGCGCTGAGCTGCTGTCCTCCTTTGCCCTGCTGGTCCCTCCTTCAGGCCTCTGCTGTGTCTGGTTTGGCCCCGGGGCTGCGCGTTTGCCTGTGCAGCAGGGGAAGGGACGTCACTTGCCTGCAGACACAAATGCATATTTGGCATGGAGGTTTGCGTGCCCAGCGTGGGTCGCCCACAGGAACGACGAGTGGGCTTTTGGACTTGCACCCACCCTGTTTTGGGGCAAACATTTCATGCCCATTTGTAACATGTGATAGCTGCCAAGCATCTTTTACATAGTCACAGTCTAGTGACTGAAGGATCCACTAATTAAGAAGCCCCTAATTAGGCTTTTTAAATGATAAACTGTAATAGCTCTAGTGCAGCTGTTGTAAACTATAGAGTAAATTATACCCAGTTGAAAGAGGCCTTAATTATGTATTTATATAACAGACTTTAAGGACTTTGAAAGATAAAAGAATTTTTAGTATCTGCAATTAAAAAAGAAACAAGAGAGTAACAATAGGGCTCTTAAAACACTGAAAGCAGGGAAATTCAAAGTTAATCTGAAAAGCTGGGCTGTTACTGTATCTTACTCATGGCATTCTGATTTTTTTTTTTTTAATTTTTGTTTTTTATTTTTGTTGTATTTTTATTTTCATACTGAATTAAATTAAGAGGTACTGTCAGCCAGGAGTTTGTTCCCTGCTCTCCATTTCTTAACTTTTATTGGTCTATGTACAGTATTAATAATAGTTTTGTGAGGTTTCTGTCATTTAATTTTTGCAGAAATCCCAGCATGAAGACCGTTGTTAGCCAGCTCTTCTCCTTGCATCCAGATTTTCAGAGGTGAGCTCTATGCGTTGCTTTGTGTGGTCAAGAGGGGCTGATAAATTGCGTTGGGCCTTTGGAGCCCCCGTTCAGGCCAAGTTTAGTTTGCAAGCTGCTGGTCTGTTCTGAGCCTTGCACTATGTTGCCTGTCCCACAGAGAGAAGAAGTCTGGATGTATGTGGGACTGTTCAGCTATTCAGAGAGTGCGCCCTGGGCATCCTTTTTGCAGGGTTCAGTCCTGAAATTGAGGAGAGTTTGGTCCTTGCTGCCGTTTGGCTCTGGACACGGGGCAGCCTGGCTGCCTGCGGGCCCTGCCCGGCTCCTCTCCCCTGGCTCCCTGGCAACCTCCGCAGTCCTGCCGGGCGCTCGTGCTCCTGCCGGCCTCTCCGGCCCATCCTGCCTTCGCCGGCCCCGCAGCCCCTCCGGTGCTCGCGGGCCTTGGCCTGCGCCGCTGCAGCGTTTACCAGCCCAAGCCCAAAAGCGTGGCGCTTTGCGGGCATTCCTGCCGCGTGCAGGCATTTTCCTTTGGAAATGTCAGAGCAGAGCAAATAAGGAATACGGCTCTTATAGTTAATTTCTGTGGCTGATTAATTAGCCCAAAGAGTATTAAATTGTGCTAATATAGTTCGCCTCTTCACTGCTGTCTTTTGACTTCAATGGAACTAAATACATGTTTAAAGTTAACTGCACGCCTAAGTGCTGTGGTGAATCGGGGCCTAGGGCGTTAATTAGAACTTGGCTCAGATTTACTTTCAAGGCTTTCCCCCCCTTTTTAACTCTTCAGAGCTCAGCAGTTGAATTGGTATGCAGATGTTCCCCTTTATCGCTGGCGGAGGCCCCTGGCCCTGCTCCGAGGGTACTCAGCCATCAAGGCTGGTACAGCGGGCAGGAAGAAACCCCCCCCGAAGGCTTTCAAGCTTTGTGGGAAATAATGATGTATGAGACAGGGATTCCTTTGGAACCTGAAGGGAACATGACAGACAGAATAATATGGGAGGAAAACATTGTCTTGACAATTGAGACTGATGGTCTCATCTTGTCTCCTTGTTATTGTTACCAACCAAGACTGAGATGAGCTTTCTTATGAAGAACTTCATTTCGTGGCAGGTTCTATATGCTGGACACGCTGCGCTCAGTGGTAGCTTTCCATCCAAGGTACAGATATTGACAGGTGCTGAGGAACCCTTTGGGGTGGTGTTTTAGTGTAAAACCTAGAATTCCTTCCAGCATTGAGATGCATTTTGTCAGGAGTGACAGTTGCAATTTGATAATCTTTTGCTACTTTGCCTGCCTCCTCAAACAGCTAGCTGGAGGGGCGAAACCCAGAGTTGTTGGGCACAGGAGTGTCAGCTTTATGAATCAGCTTTTCTAGCACTTTATTAATTTCACTTTCCAGTGGTTAGTGCATGTTTGGAAGAGACAATTGATTTGTATGGATCTGTGTAGGATGGAGCAAGGCTGGAACTAAAGGAGGAGTGCAAGTTGACAGCAATGCAATAGCTCTAATTGACAGATTCTAAAGGCACTATTTAAAGCAACTTTTCTTCTTCTTCTGTTAAAGTTAAAAATGGCCCTCAATTTGTCCTTGGATTGCCATCTTCAAAAATAAGTGTTTTCCTGTATATTCATTTCAAATAGATAAGTTCACATAGCAAATGCTCATTTTATATACTCATGTTTTCAAGCTCGATGATTCAAAATGCTGTTCTGCAAGGCACAGGAAGATGGCTGTTTCCTAAGCCCTCCAGAGTAAAAGCTGTCTTTCAGGGGACACTTTGCGCATGTGAGATTTGTGTCAGTATTTTTTGGCACTCTGCTTCATCAGAAATGCATTTCAGCTATCAGGAATCTGCATGAACACATGTGCTGCATTTTATGAGTGGAAAAATGCAAGTACAAAATATTCCCACTCCTGAATGGGCTAGGAAATGTACTGGCTTGGATGTGAGCAGGGCAGGTTAGGAAACATCATCTCCATTTATGCAATTGTCTGTTACTCCTTACGTTTCTGGAGAACTGGGATCTTGCTGATAATCTTACAAAAATAGATGCTGTGGTGAAGCCTCAGGCATGAATAAAATTGGATGTTAATCTTAAAACAGATTTTTTACAGCTATGTGCTCAGAGCCAGTGAATCCAAATGATTTTGGAAACTGTATTTGTTACTTATTTAGATCAAACAGCGAGGTGGAAAGAGGTCAGTGGCACAGGTATATATTATAACATTTGGGTCTCCTTAAAGTTGAGCAGATAAGTGCAGCAAACATTAAACATTTCTGACTTGACACAAATAATAGGCAAAGCTGAAAAAAGCCTGCTGACAAGAGCAGTGGGTGTTGGTGGGTGACTTGCTGCAGTTTTAGAGCTGTTAAGCGTAGGTTTTTTAGCATTTTCATTATTTAAAAGTGGAGTGGTGGTTTCTTCACTCCCTCTAGAAAGTTAATCTGAAATACAGGGTAACCCACAATGATTTAACAGATTTGTAATATGCTTTAGAGGGATTTCAAGTAACAGACACCCTCCTGCTCCCCAGCCTTCGCACTGCCTCAGCTCTGCCCTCTCTCCTTTCTCTGGATATATCTGGATACCGAAGTGCAAAGCTGGGGCTGCCTGTGAGTCCCTTGGCTCCAGTCAGAGGGTGTGAGCATGAGCTTGGATGCAGGTTTCCCTCATTCCTGACATGCAGAGCTCGTCGCTGTTGCATAGCTGCTGCTGCTGCCTCCTTAGCTTACACGCTCACATCGCGAATCCGGTTGTTAAGCACCAAGTAGCTCAGAGATGTCCTGCAGTACCTCTGCAAATGGGCTGTGTTTGGGTGCTTGGCCTGAGGGTGGGCCCAAGGGTGCTGCCAGACCTTGTGCATTACGTATTTGCAGCCTGATTCAGAGATGGCAACTGAGCCGCATTCCGAATGGGTGGCCTAAAAAGCAGACGGCCTGTGTGGAAGGGAGCTGCTCTGGGAACTTTCCCCAGTTCTCAGGCTGAGTGTGTCCCAGCTGACTGATGCTCCAGCCCATTCCATTACTACCTAGATGGTGCTGTGTTGAATAACTGTGCCTGTAACAGGATGTTTAAGCCCACGGCCCCTTTAGGTGGATGGTATTTAAATTTGATGGAGCACCTACAAGAAGGAGCTGGCCTTGCATTTACTCAGCGGAGTCTCTGGTGGTTTGTAGTAAGGGTTTGGGACCCAGGGCCAAAGCGACAACCTCCAGGACCAGACCACAGACTTTACACAAGGCCTGCCCATCGGCCTGCCCAGCTGAAGGTCTCTGTCACGATGTGTCTGCTGCTTTTCTCCACCGCCACTGCTGCTTCAGAGAAGAATCTATCTTGTTCAGTACAGCAAAGCTGTCTGTCTCGGTTAGTTTAATTTATTAGCCGCTGCTGCTGTGTTGCTATTCAGTGTATTCTTAGGCTTATTTAAGCATCAGGAACAGAGTGGAAATGTTTCTACAGTGCTAAGGTTCTGGAGGGCTCCAGGGCTTTTCTCCCCATCCTCCTCCCCTGGCTTAGGAAGACCTGGACAACACACTTGCTCATTCATAGCAGAAGTAATTCAAGATGCACAGGGCTGACAGGTCACTCCAAATTTCTGCTCCTCGTCTCATGTGACTTGTATAGATAAATGTTTTGGCAAACTTTATGGAAAAAAAAGCTTTTATTACAAGAAGAGGTAGTAAGATTCTGCAACCAATTGCTATTTAGAAGGACATTTTGTTGTGAAATCCTTCCTGTTCTGGAAGCTCAAGTCAGCTGCTTTTGACCCGGGCCCTTAAAGTGTAGGTAAGTGCAGCAGTATTTGGTGTGACTAGGGCTTGCTCTCAAGGACTCACACACGTAAATGACCTTGACTTGAACTGGAAAAGGGTTAGAGCTTGTTTTAGAGAAAACTGTTTTCTCTGTTTTAGAGAAACTGTTTTAGAGAAGTTGTAATTTCTTCTTTTCTTTGCAAATGAAAGATGACTACAGAAGGCCTGAACTGAGTATAGGTATTATTATATTTAATTGAAATGAATGTAATTCATATCTCCTTTTAGCACCAATCTGGAGCACTGCTGAGAAGACATTAACAGTATCTGTTCCTTACTTAGGCATCTGGCATTCTTGTAGTGATACTTGGGAGATTAATGAAGCCAAATGTCTGAAAGGTGAGTAGGTAAAAGGTTGATACTTTCATGAACAAGCCTTTTCCTTTTGTGAGCTTTGTCATTTTCTTTTAGTTCTTAAATACGGTTTCGTTCTTAACGATGCCGAGGGGGAGGCACTGTTTTTTGTGCTGGTATGTGTGTCATCAGCAGTTATTAACTGTATTCCAGTTGCAGGGTCCTTTGTTCCTGGATTGAAAACATCTACTAACTTCAACCTTGTGTTTTTAGACTAGACACTTACAGAAAAGCTCTCCTGTTTTTATAGAGTGAGCAGTATTAATCTGGAAGTCATTGAGAGAAACCAATAAAGAACTTCCTTGATGTGATTTTTGGAGTTATTCTATGGCACTGAATTACATGTTTTCAGGTATTGGACATAAGGGCACTTGAAAGCATTACAAACATTAGGTACAGATGATAGTGAAAATGTTAGCAGTATTTATAGGTCAGTCAATAATGTCAGTATATTAAAGTGATATGAAATATTTCTTTGATTTCACAGATAGCACCTTACTGTATATGGCACACCACAACAATATGATTCTTGGTATGCATAGATGATAAGTTTAACTCTTTTATAAAGAATTTTTATTAATCCAGTTTCCCTGAAACGCCTTATGAAAAGTACATTTATTACAGAACACATGCAATTGCTATCTGCCTAATGTCATCTCTATTATAATGAAGTAAGCTTAAAAAAAACCTACACATTTAAAAAACCAAGTGTCAAATAGAAAGGATCCTTTTATTAGGTTGTTGCTGGAAATGTTCATCAGCAATTAGGGAAGTGTTTCTTCAAATAGTTTTTTTTCAGCTCGCTAGTATAAGCTCCAGAAACATGTGAGACTTGGACAGATGTAGCACACTACAGGGCTGCAGGGTTGGGACCGTGACCTGAGCACAGGGCCCTTGGAGCGGGTTCTCAGCGGGGCAGGACGGCCGCCCAGTACTGGGTGAGGTAGGTGGGAACCTAAGGGAGGCAGCCGGAGGTGCTCTGTTAAGATGGTTTAACACCGTGTCATGGGGCAAGATACAGCCTCTCTTCTCTCTTGTGCCTGTGAAATGGGCGTGATGTTAATTAAATTGTCATTGAGTTTCATTAGTGAAGTCTCAGAAAACAAAAGAATGGCTCTGTAGTGATGCTAAAACTTGCTGTGTTGTTTGTATTAAATGCCTGGGCAGACATCAGTATTCATTAAGGCACTGCCTTTCCAGAAATAAGAACTATTGAGGTAAAATCAGAACAGAAATTTGGTTACTTGCTAAAATAGGGACCTAGTAAATAAGCTTAATTTTCTTCTGGACAAAATCGACCCCTGCACTTTTGCCCATATTCTTCCCAGGGTAACTGCAGTAAGTGGATCTGGCCAAAGAGCTAATCTATCCCATTGAATTTCTTTTCTTCCTGTGTAGTTGAATGAAAATTGTACATCTTTTGAAGAATAGTGACTGAAAGAAATATTGAGGACTGCCAGGACATCTACAGAAAAGGATAAGAGAACTACCACAACAGCGAAGACAAAGAGGCTCTGTTAACTCTTTCTTGTAGGTTGTATATATTAATAGTAACAACTGAAGTTTTGTATTTTTGCAGGGAAACACACAAGGCTTTGAATTGTATTGTTTTAATTGCAGCTAACTGAATGAATTTAGTGGAAAATTGCGCACAGTACTTTGGTTGTTTAACTCTCTGGATGTGAGGCTTTGGGAACAGTTTGTTATTATAAAAGAACAGCACTAACAAAAAATCAGCCAACATGTAATTACTAGGCTGAGGGACAGTTTGGAGAAAGATGATATTTATTTAGGAATTATTAAATAAAAAGTACTTAATACATGGATTATCTCTCACTGCCTGTACACTTCATACATTACTCATTTTAGACTTTATGTTCTCTAGGACATTGCTTCCTACAATCAGTCCAGGAGTCAAAACCACCCACATTCAGGAAAGGAGATACCTGTGAATTTTTTATGATGGCTGTTTTGGTTATGACTAGGGACTCATTGAAAAATGTGAAGCTTCAGTTCTAAGCAAGGACTCTTGGACAGACTTTTAAAGGTGTTTCAGGTTCCTAAAATACAAGTGAGCACCTAGGCCTTTATTCAGATACCTTGAATTCCACACATTATTTCCTGCTAATTAGATAGGAGATATTTACATGGTGGCCACAGTGCCTTTGGCCACCAAATATCCATTCCACCTCTTTTTGCTTGGAAGATGGAGCTGCAAGGGGAAATCTTTACTTGAGCTTAGATTTGTGATTTTTTTTCTGATTATCTGGAGAAAACTATTATCATTGGCCCAGCTCTTCACAGCTGTATACAGTTTCCTCTCATTTCCAGGCAAGAACCAATAAACTGAAATTATTAGGGATTATCCTGCTCAGGCCTTCTAGCTGTGTGGGATGAGCATTTTGCCCTCCTGCTTTCCTTTGGCAGCTGAAGAGGACACACACGACCCAGCACCCTTGCCTTGCTGCATTCCTGGAGACAGCAGTTGATGCTGGTGGATGTGTTTGCTCAGTCATATATTCAGCAACCACCAGTGCCTCTTCATAGGACCCAGCTGCAGGGCAGCTTCACTGATGCAGGAACAGTTCTTCAGCTGGCCACGTAACAAGGGGATGGATAACATGCTGCCATAGCAAGAAAGGTACATACATATCCTTCCGAGTGGGAGGTCATTGATGGTTGGCAGGTGATGGCATGGCAAGGGACATGTGTGTCATTACGTGGGTACTGCTGCATGTATTGTTGGGTTGCACTTTGCTGCCCTGTACCAACGGTGCCAGATGACATTCGTTCTATACAAACAAGAAAACTATGAAACCAATTAAATAGTGTTTATGCAACTTGGTAGAGGCTTAGTTTTATTACTTCATCTGTAGGCCTGTTAGCTTTCTATGTCCACAT
>JAVCKT010020578.1:54198-65769 GCA_032273925.1 Rhynchotus rufescens | reverse complement strand
CCGCCGCGCTGCCGATGGGCACGGGCGCGCTCCGCGCCGCGGGACGGCCGACCCCCGGCTCCGAGCGCAGCGTCTGGAAGCGGCTGCCCGAGCCCGCGAAGCTCGGGGCGCCTCCGCACTTCTCCCGCGCCTCGGCCAGGACGCTCTCGGGCGGCTCCTGGTCGCCGCCGGCCTCCAGGACCCTCTCGTAGGCCCACACCATGGCTTCCCGCCCGCACAGGTTCTCCTCCGCCAGCAGCGAGTAGATGCGGGCCAGCAGCACCGCGGCGGCCGCGTCCAGCTCCGGCGGCTGCGCATCCCCGCCGTCCCGCTGCGCCGGGCCCGGCCTGCTCCCGCGCACGTACTGGGCCGCCCGCTCGTCCCGCAGAGCGTCCAGGCACATCCCGGCGGCCGCCTCCTGCCCCAGCGTGAGCAGCACCATGGCCTGCAGCAGCTTGCTGTGCGGCTTGAACGCCGAGTGCTTCAGCCTCAGCTTGAGCTGGAGCAGTTTGTCCTCAGGGAGCTGGGCCAGAATGTGAAAGACGGCCTCGAAGCTCGGCCGGAGCTCGGCGCTCGGGGTCATCTCCCGCGCCGCTTCCCTAGGCCGCGTGCCGCAGGAGCATGGGCGGAAGGAGAGCGCCGAGGGCGCGCGAGCAGCGCCCGCTTTCCTTGCGCTGCTTCGAGCGCTGCGCGAGGAAAAGGTCCCTGTGGCTCAGGGGCTCATCTCGGAACCGGGCACGCGCTCCCTGCTGAAGAACCGGCCGGGGGGACCTGTGAGAAGAGGGGGATGTTCAGGAATGGCGACGCAGGGGGGCTCCCCGCAAGGTCTGCAGTATCTTCGCTCCCCTTTTGATGTCCTGGTGCTCCAGATGCCATTCCAAACCTATTCCCGAGCAAACAGCAGGTGCTTCCCATTCATTATAATTAACTATTCTAAAATAACGGCTAAACTACAACCACCCTTGGGCAAGTCCACGTGTGCTGGTGCCTCTCAACTGCCCGTCGCCACCAGCGGCCTCCCTTGGGCAGAGGCCGATTGCAGGGACCTCAACAACGTCCTGGCAAAGGGCAGGTGAGAAGAACCCCCCTCGGAGGAACCTGCTGCCGGCCCCGGGCTCCCCGTCCTCCCCAGTCGCTCCTGCCCCGCCAGGACGTTCTTTTCACCTCCGTTTTCGGGCCGCTCGCCTCAGCTCCCCGAGCACTCACCAAAGCCACCAAAGCGTTAGGTCGAGCGGAGAGGTCCGTGGAGCGAGGGAGGCCGGGGCCTCCGGCACCAGAGAAGCGGCTCCCTGGGGGTGCGCTGGCAGCGACTGAGCCTCTATTTAAAGGAAAACCAGAAGAAAACGCTGTGTTTAAAAATAGCCATCAACAAGCAGCTTTCTGGGGAAAGTTTGGAATTTCAATTTGTTTTTCTCTCTCGTGAAAATCCTCCAATTGCTTAATGAATGAGCTCAAGCGGGGCCTGAGGAAGTTGGCGCCTTTCAGTGAAAACCTCTCGTTCGGTGAAACATCGAGGGAAGGAAAGAAAAAGAAAGAAAAAAGAAGAAGGAAGTGCCGGCTTGGGAGAGACCTTTGACACCGCCCGCGTCCTGCCCCTGGTGAGTCAGCAAATCCTCCCCTTCCTCCCCAAAAGTGCGCCCGGCGCCGCGTGCGCAGAGCAGGGCGCGCGGGCATCGCGGCGCCCCGGGAGCGGCGGCCCGCGCGTCCCGCTCCGCCGGGTGGGAACGCGGCGCTTTCGGTTTCGCCGCCTGCCGCGCCGGCCCGGATGTCGCGCAGGGAAGCGGCGGCTCCCCGGGCGGAACGGGCCGGGCCGGAGCGCCGGGGTGGAGCGGGAGCGGCCGGAGCTGCAGCCGCGCGGAGCCCGGAGCTCCCCGGGGCAGCGCCTGCTGAGGCCGGAGGCTCTCGGCCTCCCCGGGGTGGTGATCGGCTCCCAATGCACGAGCTCGGCCCCCACTCCTGCCCCACAGCGGCGAGGTCTGGCCTCCGTGCGGGAATGGGAACACCGCTCCGCGAGCCGGGCTGCAGCTGGGAGTCGCATGGATGGAGCCAAAGTCCTGGGATGGAGGGTGCCTCCGCATGGACAGAGCCAAAGCCCTGGGATGGAGGCAGCCTCCGCATGGACAGAGCCAAAGCCTTGGAATGGAGGCAGCCTCCACGTGGACAGAGCCAAGGCCCTGGGATGGAGGCAGCCTCTGCAAGGAGAGAGCCAAAGCCCTGGGATGGAGGCAGCCTCCGCATGGACAAAGCCAAGGCCCCGGGATGGGGGCAGCCTCCGCGTGGACAGAGCAAAAGCCCAGGGATGGAGGCAGCCTCCGCATGGAGAGAGCTGAGGCCCTGGGATGGAGGCAGCCTCCGCATGGACAAAGCCAAAGCCCTGGGATGGAGGCAGCCTCCATGTGGACAGAGCCAAGGCCCTGGGATGGAGGCAGCCTCCAGCAGGGAGGGAGAGCTGAGATGCTGATGCAGGGCACAGGACCCCCCAGGGCTTTTATTTCCAGCAAAGGGGAGAGAAAACAGGAGGGAGAAGAGCAGTTAGGAGAAGGGATTGGCTGAAGTGCTTCCTCCTGGCCCGCACGGGGACTTGCTCCTTGGCTTTGCTATTCAGAGCTTTAGAGACCACAAGAAACCAGTGTTACGTGGAAGCAGTTACAGGTTTATTTGGGAGTCTTCCCTTTTCTATTTCTCCAGCATTAGCACGGATCCCCTGCCAGGACACGGGTTAGAGATGGGCTAAAGAAGTTACCACAAGAATGATTACAAAAACATCGCTTATGGGGAAGCAAACAGGGCCTGTATCTCCCTAGTTTAGTGACAAGATATCCCATAACCATGGTAGACAACTCATGGAAAAGGCTCCCCCCCAAAACCACCTTCTTAATGGCTGCAAAATGTTTCATGCACAAAGTTACTCTTAACATAATCAGAGGGCCCTTAGAGTCCTTAATAGGGTGGAAGAAAATAATCCTACTGGAAATGGGCATGCCTGAAAGAAAATCCCACGTTGTGAGTGTTTCCCTGGGAAAGGGTTGGGCTCTTGTGCCCAGAGAAGTCCCTGGGAGAGCCCCTGGTCCCCGGCTCTTCCTGGGCGGTGCAGGTCTCGGTTGCGTAGGAAGCAGCGCCGTCAGACGGGACCTAATGTCTAAGGGAGGGTTTTAAACTTATATCGGGGGAAACCACTCTCAAGGAGGTCAAGTTGCATCATTAAGGTGCAGCGTGGAGGGGGTTATTAAAAAAAATCCAACTTTAAAAGTGTTAAGAGCCCTTCTCTCCTACAGCTCTTCTCAGCAAGAATTAGCTGTTCTTGCTTCAAAAAAGCCAAAACGCAGGTCCCCGTGTCCCCCTGCAAAGCAGCATGCTTTAATAAAAGGTTTGCAACCTTGGTGCCAGCCACGGCCCACCCCGGCTATCACATCTTCTCGCAAACCAGCTCAGCGACCCCGCGCCGGAGCTGGGCTGGTGTCCGAGCAGGAGGCACGCTGGTGAGATGGTAAAATAAAAATAGAAGTTCTAGCCGTGGGACCTGCCTAGAAGAGCTGGGACTTTCAGAGGGCCTCCTTTGGTGCGCTAGTTGCCACCTCCTCTGCTGCTTTGGTTACCTTTTCTGTGTATTTCTCTACCTTCTCCTCCAACTCCTCCAGCACCTGTGACCCTACCCCTAGCACCTCTTCTGCTCCCTTTGGTTCCTTAGGTGCTTTAGGTGCCTCCTGTGGGGATGGCCCCCGTGCCAGAGCAGCCGGGTGCGGGTCAGGTGCCAGCCTACATTTCCTCTCCTTTTGGGTGCCCTGCGATGCTGTGGCTAACGCCCGGAACGGGCCCACGAGCCAGTTGAGAGGCGTGTTCTGGGTTACGTATTCCAGCAGCTCATCCAGGGACCGCCGGGCTTCCCGCATGGTGTCCTGGCTCTGCCTCAAGGTGCTGCTGGAGAGGTCCTGGAAGGACGTAGCCCTGGAGAAAGAAGCGTGGAGCTTCTGGATGTTGCGGGTGGCGTGATGCACGGCCTCTTGGATGCTGCCGGGCAGCCCCAGGATGTTGGCTTTCAGGTTCTCGTAGGCGGGATGGAGCTGCTGGGTGATGATGCGCAGCATGGCCAGGGTCCGTGACTCCACCTGCTGGGAAACGGAGCTCAGTTACTGCCGCGGAGGAGCCGCCCGCCAGCCAGGGACAAGGAGGTCGGGCCGGGCCCTTCTCAGGTACCTCTGGTTGCGACGCAGTTTTAATCTGATGGCCCTTGGGCTGGGTGAGGCTCCAGTCTACCCACAGCTGATAAAGTTTCTCCTGTCCATCCAGCAGCTTCTGGCCAACCTCCTTTTTCACACATTCAATCTGATTGAGGAAAATAATAGAAAGGAGCAGTTACATGCCAGCACACGCAGAGGCAGGAGCGCTCCTGCCCAGGCACCGGCATCCCGGCGCGAGCAGGAGCTCCCAGAGCCGCGTTCCGCAGGGTGTCCCCTGGAGCCAGGGAGCCGGGGCACAGGCAGCAGGTCCCCCGGGATGTCTCCGCGGGCTGGGGTGCAGAGGGGCAGTGCTGTCCGTACCAGGTTTATGGCCAGCTGCAGCTGGGAGAGGGTGTCCTGGGCGCTGCGCCGGGCGAGCTGCAGCTTGCCGAGGGAGTGCTGGTAGGCTCGCTGGCGGACCTTGCTGGACAGGGACCCCAGGCGCACGAAGTAGCTCTGCTGCTCTCTCTGCTCCTCCACGGAGGCCATGCCAAAGCCCTCCACGGCGGTGGCCAGTTCACCTAGAGGGAACCACAGAGATGAGCGGCCAGCGGGCGCCTCCTCTACTCTGCGCCCCCGTCCCCTTTGGCCCTGGACCCGTCAGTGGCGAAAAGGTAGGATACCCCTTGGGAAACACAGGAGGAAGCTGAAACTGGCTGTATGAGCAGGAGAGGTTGCAATTGCTCAGAGATTACAGATAGATCAGCCCCAGCTCGAAGGGAGCTCTGCAGATAAGCAGATGTGACAACTAGGTTGCCACATGCACCCGCTTGTTGTTCGTCCTGAGAAGCAAGACGAGCAGTAACTTGCAAGCGCCTGAACTCTGGCCCACGTCATGTGGCAAGTCAGTGTTGACACAGAGTCACCCGGTGCGGTGACATTCAGAGCTACCTGACTCCTTCAGTAGGTGATTCCTGCAGCGTCAGGTGCTCTCTGCTCACGGGGAAGGGGATTTGCATTTACAGCTACCAGCTGAGCCTTTCTCACCCAGTTCCTCCTCTGTCATGGGCAGCCAATGATCCACCAGCTCTTCCGATATGCCCAGCACAGACTCCACACCCCCTGCCATGGCCTGGCCCACGGCCTTGGCTTTGCTTATGCTGTTGTTCATCACGGCGTTTGTGATCTCCACGCTCTCCTGGATAGCCTCTCTGCTGCGCTCCAGGGCCGTATGCATTTTGCTACTTATGGTGTCATATGCAGCATCCAGAGCTGTATTGACCGTGGAAGTGACCATTGATTTAGTTTTCTCAACGCCATCCTGAACAGCCTCTTTGGTTAGATCCACCGCTTCGGTCACCTTGTTCGTCACGAGGTCCTTTGCACCCTGAGCAGCCCCTACAGCAGCAGTAATGGTAGACGCAACTGCTGACTTGGTCAGCCCAACACTGTCCTCCACAATGTGTTTAGTGAGGTCCACCGCTTCGGTCACCTTGTTAGTGACGAGGTCCTTTGCTCCCTGAGCTGCCTCCACGGCATTGACTATAGTGGAAGCAACTGCTGACCTGGTCAGTCCCACACTGTCCTCCACGATATGTTTAGTGAGGTCCACTGCTTCGGTCACCTTGTTGGACAGAAGATCTTTTGCACCCTGAGCAGCTTCCACAGCACTGACGATGGTAGAAGCAACTGCTGACCTGGTGTCCTCCACAATGTGTTTACTGAGGTCCACTGCTTCGGTCACCCTGTTAGTCACGAGGTCCTTTGCACCCTGAGCAGCCTCCATGGCACTGGTCACAGTGGAGGTGACCATCGACCTGGTCAGCTTAACGCCGTCCCCAACAACGTTCTTAGTGAGGTCCACGGCTTCCGTCACTCTGTCAGCCATCGCTTCCTTTGCCTCGCAGGCAGCATCCATGGCAGATACCACTTTGGAAGAAACCAGCTGCTTGGTGTCCGAGATGATCTACAGCAAGGTAAGGCAATGAAAGACCATATATTTCTTTTTTCCAGCATAGGTTTCCCTCCCTGAGGTAGCTTTTCCCATGGCTACGCTGTGCCTGCAGCCTTGCAGAGAGCTGGGGAAATCGGAACACCTGGAGCCACACGGAAATCTTGATTTCCGCACGGAAATCTTGATTTCCACAGGTTGAAGGCAGATCCCCAGCACTCCCCAGCTAGCAGTGCCTTCCCTGGCTCCCGCTGCCTATCCAGGAACCGACCTGGCAAAGCAGCACTGCCCAAGTTGTTTCCCCCATGTTCTTCTGCACCCACGAGTCCCATCAAGCGAAACCTTTGCTTTACCTTATCTGCTGGCTGTTGAAGAAAAGGCAGGTTCTCCTCCAGCTGATCCAGTCCCTTACAGGCGTATTCATTTACGAGTGCAACTAGGCAGAAGCACAGGTACTAGGTTAGTCCCTCTACTCCAGTTTGGAGGGTTTTTTTGACCCTAAAACGGGCAATCGAGGATGAGCTCAGGAAAGCAGGTTCCACCCCACCGAGCACTGCTGGGAGAGGGGAGTCAGGGCTAAGTGACTCTTCATTTTGCCTTCCCGGTCTCCTTGCTGCTGGAGCTCACTGCTGCAGTGACAGAGGCAGAGCAGGGAGCTTCTACCTCCCAGCTTCAAGAAACCCCAGACAAGAGGCCAAACTTCACTTCTGCCAACGACCGTCCCTTATCCGTCAAATCCAGAGGCTGGGAGCGGCCGCAAGGAGGGGTCGGCAGAGCTGCAACCAGCTGGGACAACTATCCCTCCTATGGAGGCCGGGCCTCTGCAGCCCCTTGGCTTACTCTGGGGCTCCAGCTGGTTGAGGATGGGCTGCGCGCCGCCCACCACGCTGCCCACCGCGACGGCGGCCACGGCCTCGGCCACGCTGCAGGCGCTGCCCAGGCACGGGTGCGTCTCCTTGCCGTGGCTGTAGGCAGAGGAGACCAGGCTGAAGGCGGAGTTGAGCAGGGGCAAGCTGGTCACCCTGTTCACAGCGCTCTGCAAGAGAAGGGAAACAAGCGGCGTGAGACACCCTGCCTCCTGGGTAGGCGAATGCAAACCACGGGCACCTCCAGACAGGTCCTGGGTGCTGCCGAGTCCATCTCCTCGTCCTCCTCGAGCTCACACTTGAAGAGACTTCTGAAAATCATTAGCAATTAGTGGCGAGCCAGAATTAGAAGCTGGAACTCTGTCACAACTGAGTCACAAAGCCCTTCAGCCCCATCAAGACCGGATTTGGAAACAGGACCTGGACCGACTAACGTATCAGAATTATTGACGTTATTATTGGAGTTCTGTTTGTTGAGCAAGAAGAGTCAGGCTCTGCGTTAAGCGAAGGTTTAGATTAAGGCACAGCCTCATGTGGTTGATGTTTCCCCTGCCCCCAGCCTGGATCTGGGAGGGTGACAGAAGCTGGTCCAGCCCCGTGCTGCCCCAGCACCTACCGCTTGCTGCTCTTCCTTGCCCTTTGGTGCATCGGGTTTCGGGGTCTTCTTTTCAGATGCCATAGTCAAGTCAGCTGCACCTGAAAGGGAAAAAAACGGGGTAACAGCAACAGCACAAGCTCAGGGTCTACCGGTGAATTAAATCTAGCAACAGGGGTGAAAAGCAGAGGGTGATGGACCGGGGATCCATCCCGGCCTCGTAGCTTCAGGGAACCACTCATCTTTCCAGCAAAGGAGCACGAGGGTCTTTGAGAGGCTTCGTTTGACCAGGCACCACACTCAGCCCCGAGACTGCAATCAGAAATAAAGTAAGTAGGACTGTTCCTTGGTGCTAAGAGGCTTGGGCTGATTTCAACATTGCAGCTCTGCAGTGGGGGAAGCTGCTTTGCTGTCACCTCCGTGGTGCTGTTTTCTCTACCAAAGGGCTTCAGGTGCTCGTGCAAAGGCCCGTGGCAGCCCCAGGACCGAGGGCTCGGCCCTGAATCACGGGGCGTTCGTCTCGCCCCGGGCATGACGGATCGCCACCGTCTTCCTGACAAGTCCTGCTCGCAGCGGCTGTTGCAACACAGGAAATGCAGCTGCCAGAAGCCGAGTGGAGAAGTCATTTTTTCCCCGGTTTTATTTTTAGAAACGCGGTAAGTTCAAACAATGGTTTTGGTGACAATGGAGTCTAAAAATAGAAACGGTGTTTACTTTTTGAAAAAAAAAAAGATGCTCACTGAAATTGCTTAATGCTTCTGTGGGGAGAAAAGCCCTCAGATTTTCCCAATTTTGGCTGATGTGGAGGTGGGCTTTCCCCAGATTAATCTGTTTTCCCCTTCTCAACACAAACACCGGCAAGACTTTTGCTCTCCTTCCAAACAGAGATGCTGGAGCCGCAGTGGGCAGGTTTTATCTTCTTAAGAACTGCTCAGTAATTATAACCACTTCCCTTTGAAGGCTTCTTCTGGAGCATCTTCTGCAAAGGACATTGAGATCAAAGTCTATCTAAAGTGGAAACTTCTCTACGCCCCTGCTCAGAGGAGAAGCTTTCTCAGCTTCCCTCCTGGTGCCAACTCCAGCAGCACCAGCAGCCTCGCCGCTCTGGGATAGAGCCGAAAGCTGTGGGTGTTGATGGAGGAGCAGGCTGGGTTGGGCGGCTGCGACGTTCTGCCTTGAGGCTCGTGTTCCCAGGCTGCCCACCAGCCGCCGGAGATGGGCAGGAACCCGCTCCTCACCTCCCTGCAATCAAACCTCTGAAGGCTTCTCACATAGGAGGGGACTGAAATTTGAATAAATGATGCAACCATGAATATGCATTGCCCTCCCCAGCGCGGCTCGAGCCTGGAATCTGGACACGCCAGCGTCACGTGAGGAAGCCGGGGTTAGAGCTGAGCCTAGCTGGGCCACGGCCGGGGCTCAGCGCTCGTTGTGCAGCGCCACGTCCGCCTGCCCCTCCCCGCCGCCCGATTCCTGTTCTTGGAATCGTCAGGGCAGCTTTCAAGGGAAAATCCCCAACCCGAACTCCTCCCGGGGAGGGGTCCCACGCTGGGCACGGCTGCGGGTTCGTGGGCAGCGGCTTCCCGGGGGCCTCACTGAGACCTTTGATGCTCCGAGCTAGCCGGGTAGCTCCTAAGTGACCATTTTAATCCCGTCTGCGGGTTTGGAAGCAGTGTAGGCTGGCTCGGCCGCAGCCCCGCGCCGCTATCGCGGCAGCGCCGCAAAGAAAGAGCCCCTTCCCGCGGCTGCGTCGCTCCTGGGCTCAAGGGCTGAACCTCAGCGAGCTGCAGGGCCGGCCGCGGCATCGAGACGGGATGGGAGGGAGGACACGGCCGGGGCCACCAGCACGAACCGGGAGCTGCTCCGCGGCAGCCACCGCTTGCAGGAGCGTGGATTCCCATGGGAGGATGGATTCCCAGCCCCACAGAGCTCCAGTCTGCTGCGTTACAGATGCACCCGCGCCATGCGGATGGATTCCCATGGAAGGATGGATTCCCAGCCCCGCAGAGCTCCAGTCTGCTGCGTTACGGATGCAACCGCGCCAGCGCCGGTCGTGTCGGAACACGGCTCGGGCTGCTCCGCGTGGGTGGAAAGGGGCTGTGCTGCAACGCCAGGATTTGGGGCGCGGGCAAGTTGTCAGAGCCCGCAGCGTGACGTTGTTTTCTCTTTCTATTCCCTCCCCTGCAGGAGGGCAGAGCAGACCTCGTTTTGCCCGGGACCCGCAGAAGGATGAAGCGCTCGGCAGCTCCGAGCCACTGCCTTGGTGCTCCTGGGGAGAGGCTGTTTGCAGTGCAGGTAGTTTCAAGGGGAATCCTGAACTTGCCTGTCATCAGGCTGGGCTTGGGAACCCTCCCTCCGAGGAGCAGAAACACTATCCCTGTTCCTGCTGTGGTTGCACAAAGCGAACCAGTCCTTACTCAGCACACCAACTTGGTTTTGCAGACAAGTTTCATACTATTGCTCCATCCAAAATATGTCACCGCTGGAGAAAATCTCCTTGAAACTTGTAGTTTCATGTCTCTAGAACAAGAGGGCACGTTTCTGGGGTGGCACCGTTGCTCAAGCCGGGCCGTGCCCTGCCAGGCACAAGTCTCTCTGCAGCAAGGGCAGTGCTAGTGATGCCCCGCGCTGGCGCAGCCGCCGTCGGAGCGGCTGGAACGTGCCGGCCGGGCAGGGCAGCGAGCGCTTCGGTGCCGGCAGCTCCCCCAGCTTCGGTCAGGCTGGCAGGGCTTGGCACACACAGCCAGAACTGGCTCTAATTTGCCTGAGAAACCAGCTCTGTCCTTGCAAGCACCACGGAAGCAGCCTGCTGGTATCTGGGACCTTGCTGCTCTGCAGCCTTGAGGTGGGGGTAGTTCTAGGAGGGTCAGATGGTTTTGGGGGACAGTTTTGGCCTCAGGCCTTCAGTTTCCAAGGGCTGGCAGACGTGTGGATCAAGGGGTCCACCACCTTTCTGCAAAGGCCATCAGCGCTAGGGAACCCCAGAGATTAAAGGCACTTCACACCCGGAATGGGGTTTTCCCTGCTCACTTCCAAGGGAAACCAAACGCTGACACGAGTGGCTGTTACTAAAAACTCCTGGGCACAGGAAGGGGGTAGATGCTGGTTTTCCATGAAGAGAGGAGGACTAGAGACTAGCTGTACCTTGCAGAGCAAGGAACACGGTGCTGGCCCTCTGTAAAAGGTGTTTTATATAGAAGTTTGAGCAGAGTTGGCTAGACTGACTTCCTTCTCCATAGCCATATGTAATTTCAGGTAGTCACAACCTTAGTTAAGGATCCTGTTAGTCTTGGTAATTCCTGGGTTTGCCAAGTGCTGCTGCAGGGGGACAGGACGCTCCCGAGGGGGCACTTAAACCACCCCCTGGGTCGGTGCCATTATCGTGCCTGCGCGCAGGGATCATCCCCGGAGCAGCCGGAGGCCGGGATGGGAGCGGTGTCAGCAGGACGGGAATGCTCCCCGATGCCTCTGCCCCGCAGGGCAGTGACTACCCCGGCATCCCGCGGGACCCGGAGCAAACATCCCGGGCCGTGTCCCGTGATCCCGCATGGATGTGCGGCGGTGAGCGGGCAGAGCGGGTGGGGACCTGCAGCCCCTGCGGCGCTGGCCGCACGGGGACCGTCCCCGCGCCACCGAGGGGCTTTTGGGGGGCGCAGAGCCCTGCAGCTCCTGGTAGGGCACCCAGGGATGGCAGGAGGACGCATCTTGTCAAGCCCCGCACCACCCAACGCCACCAAGTCCCAGGAAGGGGGACACAGCCCGTGGTCCCAGAGGGCTCCGAGCTCCCAGGGGAGCCCTGGGGCGCACACAGGGACCAGCCCCTGCCCGGGGTCCCCGGACGGCTCGGCGGGAAGCGCCGGCTCCCGTCCCGCACCCCGCGGAGCTGGCCGGGCTGCAAGGGGACCCCAGGAGCCGGACACCGTCCCCCTACAGACACCGTCACCATCACCCCGGTCCCGGCCACGTCCTACCTGGCTGCTCCGCTCCCCAGCAACCCCCCCCCCCCCCCCCCCCCCCACCAAA
>JAVCKT010020578.1:30301-46792 GCA_032273925.1 Rhynchotus rufescens | reverse complement strand
GGGAACCGGCCGCCTTCCTCCGCGCAGGGCATCCCGGGGAACCGGCCGCCTTCCTCCCTGCAGGGCATCCCGGGAACCGGCCGCCTTCCTCCGCGCAGGGCATCCCGGGGAACCGGCCGCCTTCCTCCCTGCAGGGCATCCCGGGAACAGGCCGCTTTCCTCCGTTCAGGGCATCCCGGGGAACCGGCCGCCTTCCTCCCTGCAGGGCATCCCGGGGAACCGGCCGCCTTCCTCCGCGCAGGGCATCCCAGGGAACAGGCCGCCTTCCTCCGCGCAGGGCATCCCGGGCACCGCTGCCCTTCCTGCAGCCCTTCCCGGCACCCGGGCGAGCGGGGATAGCCCGGGCAGGGCCCCATCCCAGCTGCAGGAAACAGCCTGGTCGCTCTTGGCCACGAGCCCGGCATTCCAGGTCCCCTGGAACTGGTGTCCAGCCCCTCGGGCCCTGGTCCTGCTGCCTGCGCTGCCGCTTCAGCCCCACGGATGTGTGGGGCAGGTGAACAGCTCGCTGGCCGGTATTTTGTAGGCTGGAGGGGGGATGATTTCTGCCTCCTTATCTCAGGCCATTGCTGAGACCCTGCTCTTCCTTCCCCCATAATTTAGCAGTAGCACAGGCCCATATAGTTAAGATCACTATATTCTAGCTATTTTACTGATTTTAGCTGTTCTGGTTGAGGGAGTCCTGGCGCTCAGAGCTCTTCCTGCATGTCCATGAGTTAAGTCGTACAACGCACCACGTGCTAGAAGAGAAACACGGTGCCAGCGCCAGCAGAACCTCCTTTTGGGATCTCCTCATGATTTTACGGCACCAAAGCCTTGCTTTTTCTTCCAGAATTCCATGTGTCGCCAGCAGCGGGTGTTCAGCAGCACTGGGAGGGCAGCGCGAGGACTGTGAATCCTCGTGACCGTAATGGGGAACAGGTCCCAGGACAAACCTGGCTCCTTCATCCAGGACCTCCTTGTTCTAATGACGTTTCTCAGCTGCGAGCCTGGGCTCTCAGCTCTCCCACTCCCTGGGGCCAAACCTTCCCGCCGCGCGTTCCCGCCGCGCACGGCACGGCTGGAGTTGGCACCGTTTGTGGGGCGAATCTGGCCTTGCTCTGAGCGCTCGCGATGCGGCGGGATGGCGGAGCTGGAGCAGAGCCCAGATATTGTTTGCTCCCAGCGTGGGGCATTTCCCAGATGGAAGAGCTGCGTTTTCCCGCTGCGTTTCCCAGCAGACCCGCAGCTCCGGGGAGGAGAAGCCCCGGCGGGAGCAAGGGAGACAAGGAAACCTGGCCGGGAAGGCGGCGGCCGGGGCGGCTCGGGGCGCGCCGCGATCTCCCCGGTCTCGCGCCGGGGGTCCCGGGCCGGGGGGGCGGCCCGGGCGCGGCGCCGAGTCCCCGCCCTTCCCGCGCGGCCCCGCCCCGCCGCGCTCGTTCCCGCCAGCGGCGGCCAATGGGCGGCAGCGCGCGGCGCGCGGCGCTTTTCCGCGCCAAACTCCAAAGCCCGCGGAGCGGCGGCGGCGGCTCCCGCGCGGCCCCGGCTGCAGCGCACGGTGAGTCCCGCCGGCGGGGCTCGCCCGGCCCGGTTCGGCCCTGGCCGAGGGCGCGCTCGGTGACAGCGGCCGCGCGTCCCGCCCGTTCCCCGGCGCCGTCGGGGGGTCCCGCTCCTCGCCCGCGGTGCCGGCAGGGGGCGCGTCCCGGGCAGCGCGCGCTGACACCCGCACCCCACGTCCCGCTCCCGTCGCGGTTCCGCCCCCCCGCCTCCCGCCCCACCGGAGCGGCCACCCCGCGGCTCCCGCTGCCGCGGCCCCTTTAAGGCTCCCCCACACACATCCCGCGCGCCCCCTCCGCGGCGGCTCCCCTTGGCTATTTGCATAGTCTCGCGAGACGCGCGCGGGAGGGCGGGCGGCCGCGGGAGCGTTTCAATTGTGGCGCGAGATACAGTTGGCGCGCGCCGCCCGCCCGCGAGGCACGGGCGCCACCAGAGCCGTTAGGCGCCGGCGGGGGGGCGGGCCGCGCGCGCCGCGGGCCAATGGGCGGCGGAGCCGGCCGGCCGGGCGGCCAATAAGGCGGCAGCGAGGCGCGGGGGAGCGGGCTGCGGCGGCCGGAGCGCGCGCGCCGAGCCGATCCGGTGGCCGAAGCGAAGCGAAGCGGAGCGGGAGGCGCGCGGCGGGCGGGGGCGGTCGCGGCGGCGGCTGAGGCGGCCGCGCTCTCTCCGTGCCGGCAGGACCGGCGCCATGTGGATCCAGGTGCGCACCATGGACGGCCGGGAGACGCGCCGCGTGGACTCGCTCTCCAAGCTCACCAAGGTGGAGGGGCTGCGCCTGCGCATCCACGAGGTCTTCGGCGTGGAGCCGCAGCGGCAGCGCCTCTTCTACCGCGGCAAGCAGGTACCGCGCCCGCGCTGACAGCGCCCGCGCCGGCCCCGCCGCCCGCACTTTCCTTTCTCTCCTTGCTTTTTTTTGAATTTTTTTTTTTTTTTCCACGTGAAATCCGCGGGTTTTGCTGCCATCTAGTGAGCGCGGAGCGCGCGCCTGACGGGGCCTCCCCGCCGCGGGGCTCGGCCGCTCCGCGCGCGGGAGGCGCCGGGGACCCCGCGCCGCGCTCGCGGCGGGGCCGGGCTGCTCCCACCCGGCTCGAGGCTGAGCACGCGTGGGGACCAACGCCCGGGCAGCCGCTGTCGCCTGCGCGTCCCGGCCCTGCGCAGCCCCGTGGCCTGCGGACGCCTCCGGAGCAGCGGCCGCCAGTGCGGGGCTTGGAGAACGCTGCCAAAGAGCCCTCCTTACGATGGGACCTTAAAGTAGGGAAATACCCCTGGATTCGCCTCCGTCGGGCCAGCCTGGGGCCTGGCGGGAGCGGAGGGCACGGCGCAGGGACCCGCGGGCCGTGGGCAGCGGCGCTGGCCGGGCGCGCGTGGCTGCGGCCGCGCTGGCACCTCGTGCGGCTGCGCCCTGCGGCGCCCTGCGGCGCCGGCCACAAAGACCCGGAGCGTTCGCAGCAGCAATGATGGCTCTTCCGTTAAAGCCAAGCCTTACAAAGACCATTCCTCCCAGGGGAATAGCAGCGGCGCCCAGTTTAGCCCTGTTTTCTTAAGCCAGAACCATGTACTCAACCTCTTGTAGGCACCATCCATCTGCTGCGCCCGCTAGGCTTAGCCTGACTTCTTGGCGCCCTGGAAACGCTCCCATTTTTCTCAGTTTACGTTATAAAACGATGTGGGGAAAACGCTCTTTGGAGGCGCCCGCTGGGCCGGGCCGCCCTTTCAGCGCGTCCTTTGAGCGGCTGCGGTTTCGGGCCCCGTTTGCAGCCTCCGCTCGTCCCTCTCTGCCCGCTCCTCTCGTCCCTCGTGGGTTTTCGGTGCCACCTCTCGGCGCTGGCAACGCACGGGCTGCCCCAGCGCTGCCTCTTTGGTAGGGGGGGAGAGAAGCGATTTCTGGTTCATCCCTGTGCAGCCAAACAGTGACTGTTCATCCCCGAAGCAGCAAGTCCGGGTCGCTTCCTGTGCGGTCAGATTTCCAGGGATTGTTCCTGAGCCGTTTAATGCCGTAAATCAGAACTGAATTATCATAGTGATTCCTGTGAAGTGTAAATTTTTGTGGTTTTTCTCTGTTTCCCACTGATAGAGAACAAAGCTCTGGGGGCTGCTTTTTCTGGTGGTTTGGCCTGGAAAGGGATGATCATTTCCTGTATAATTTCTTACTCAGACCTTAAATATGTGGTGAAGCTTGTCTGAACTTCTGAGCGCGCTGGAGTCTCCAGGACTTTATTGTAGCTCTAAAATGTGCTCCTAGGGGCTCTTGCAGGGTAATTATGAGACCTATTGGGTCATCTCTACTTCTACTGCTACTTGCTGGGACAGGATCTTGATTTGACTACATGTGATGCCAGACTTGGAAAATACGCTCTTAAAGTCAGAGAGGGGGTGAAATTAGGACGTGCCTGGCTATGCTTATAGAAGTGAGTAGGTAGTTTCAAGTTGAATTGAATCGTTATATTTTACTTTGAAGGGAAAAAATTGCTTGCTTGCCTGAAGAAATACAGTGACTAACTGATTGAGTCCCCCATCATGTAGCATTTAACAGAACGGTGTTTTAACAATAATCTGGAACACGTAGACAGATACAGTGTGGAGAGCAGTCTGCATTATGTTCACACGATGGGCTACATGTGAATTGTGGATGAACGATGATCCACTGGAGTTCATAGCTACTGTGGAATTATCTTTAATTCCTGATAGGAAAGTAGGAGGGGCCCGGCCAGTCTCTGTCCTTGTAAAATTGTTATTTTAGGAGCACGTTGCATACCTCTTCTGAGCTCAAACACAGTGGCTGAGCATGGGTAGCAATTATAGCATAACATGAGTGTTCCGTGTCTCTAGGCTGTAAATCCTTTGAACACAGAACATTTTAAATAGTTAGAGCAATCTATAAGTGTCTGTGTTGCTGAAGAGCAGCCAAGTTCCTTGCCTGTGAATGGTTTTCAAGCAATGTGGTCTCGCTTAGCACACAAGCAGTTACAGCGAGAGGGGTGGTTTCGGATGGGAAACCCTCAGCTGAATTCAATAACCAGAGTCCTCTGACGCTTTCCCTGTAGATGGAAGATGGTCACTCCCTTTTCGATTACAGCGTTGGACTGAATGATATTGTTCAACTCTTGGTCAGACAGAGCCCAGCGGTGCTTCCTGCTGCCAGTAAGGAAAAGGACTCTGAGCTCTCGGACACGGACTCTGGCTGCGGCTCCGGCCAAAGCGAATCTGACAAAAACTCCCACAATGGAGAAGGGGCCATGGAGCTGGAGGGTCAGCCCAGCACGGCCGCGCAGGCCGACTGGGCTGACCCTGGGTTCGGCCTCTATAAGGTGAGTCAACAGAGAATGAAGACTGCCTAAAAGAGCACCCTAGAAAGGGCAGCGTTTTTCTGTAGCTGAGGCTTCCTGGAAACCTCTCATGCCCTAATCGCCCCCTTTTTTAAAGAGTAGAAAAAAACCAAAACGCACCCCCTTCCAAGGAAAGAGCAACAAAAACCCCTCAATCAACTCACGAACCAATCAAATGCAGTATGTTTCACGTCAAAATCTCATTGTTGTATTTTATCCTTTAAATTAAAATTACAAGTCTTAATATTTGAAGTACTTATTTCGATTTTTGAAAAAATTCCCCGTATTTTAATTTAGAATCACTGGATCTGTGAAAGTTCATCTGTTTCAGTGGACGTTACCGCAGATCTAGTCGTGTCTCCAACAGGCTGCGAGCAAGATAGACAGTTTAGATAGAAGTCTGCTACAGACTAACTAATCAAGGTTTGTCCTAGGGGACAAAGCTGTTTGTGCATGTTGGTCTAGGAGGGATTTTTAGCTTTAGAGGCTCAACCTGAGAAAAAAGCAAAGGTGCACCAACGAATTTAGAAGATCATCAGTTGGATACCTTGATAATGACAAGCTTCTTGAGATGGTTAAATCTTCAAGTAGCTCTGAAAATTAATGCTTAACTTAAATCCCCGTTGGTGAGCTGCGTTCTTTGCTTTGCGTAGATCAATGACTTGGTTGATGCTCGAGATATGAACATGGGAGCCTGGTTTGAAGCTCAGGTTGTAAATGTGACGAGAAGAAAACCTACAAAAGAATCAGCTGGTAGCTGTGCAGAGCCTGATCAGCCGACAGCCGTTCCTGAAGAAGACGTAATTTATCATGTGAAATATGAAGAGTGAGTTTGGTTTCTTTCTTAGCTAATTGTTATCTAGATTGTAGGGTTAATAGGGAATTTCATTATGGAGAGCCACAAGGTAACTTAATAGTGGGTGGGCACAGTAATTAAATTAGAGCCCTACTAAGTGTAAGGCAAACATCTGTGGGTTAAGATCATGGTGTTAGAATATGAGATGCATTTACCCAAGTTTTAGAAGGCAGAGCGTATGGGGAAAAAGTGCCTGATTCTGGCTGTGACTATTGGGGAGGAGACTGTGTTTTTAGGAACATTCTCGTATGTTGTGTGTCATCAGAAGTGGGTCTATCTCGATTGAATCTATCACATAGAACAACTCACGTTGAATCCAACGTTCTGTTTCTGCTCTTCCGTGTATTCCCAAAGCTATCCAGAGAATGGAGTTGTAGAACTGAGTTCGAAAGATGTACGTGCTCGTGCGCGGACTGTTCTGAAGTGGCACCAACTAGAAGTAGGGCAGGTGGTGATGGTCAACTATAATCCTGATGAACCAAAAGAGAGAGGATTTTGGTATGATGCTGAGATTCTGCAAAAACTGGAATCAAAAATGATCAAGGAGATAAACGCAAAGATATTACTTGGGTAAGCAGTTTTGAGAACAAAAATGTATTGCACAATTGAAGTCCCCAACTCTGACTATCTTTTCACGAGGCCTGGCGAGTGACACTGCTGCTAAAATGATGCAATAAAAACAGTGTCATGAAAACACTTGGTTGAGATGCGGGGACTGGGCTACTCTTTGGGGGTGATTGACTTTGCAGTAGTGCAGTTTTGATTAACTCATCAGAGGAAGTTACTAGGGATAATCTGAATCCTTGAATGCTATGAGTGTATGGGTTTTCATAGGGCAGAAGAGAGTACTTTAAGTTGTGTGAATGCTGTTTGGTGCTGCCAGGTCTTGTCTAAGATCGTGTGATGCCCAACAGAAGTTTCTTGTGGTACAGAATTAATGAGACCTGTCTGCATTTCTGGTGTGTGTGTGTGTAGCTGTGAGTTTAAGCCATATTAAACTTTCAAGGTTTGATCTTTTTGACTTTTTTTGAACTTTCCTGTGTAGGGATGCTGGTGATTCTTTGAATGACTGCAGAATTACATTTGTGGATGAAATTTATAAAATTGAAGAACCAGGCAGTGCCTGTCCACTTAGTGCCAGTCCATTAAAACGTGAGTTTGTTTCATGGATCTCATATGTAAATCCAATCTTGTGGGGTTGGGTTTTTTTTTTTTCGGGGTCATTTGATACCTTCGAAGACTAGGAGTTATAACACATGCAATTGTGATCCCTTCAGCTATTTGTCGTATAAGGTAACGTTTCCTGGAGTTTGAAGAAGCTTGTGGTTTCTTTGTGCTAACAGGACAGAGTGGGCCTGTGTGTAAATCTTGTAAGGACAACCCCAACAAGACCTGCCGAGTTTGCGCTTGCCATATCTGTGGAGGTAAACAAGATCCAGATAAACAGCTAATGTGTGATGAGTGTGATATGGCCTTCCACATCTACTGCCTCAACCCTCCCCTTAGTTGTATCCCCGACGATGAGGATTGGTAAGTTACAAATGAGCGGGTGGTACCACAACTAGCACGTACATCAGGAGCAGAAGCCACGTTGGGGGCTTCCTGCTTCCCTTAGGTGACAGTGTTGTGACGTTACTTGGAGACGTGTGCTCCTGTGATGTGTTCTTGGTACCTTTCTTTGAACATCAGCCTGTTTTTGAGGCAGTGGCTTTCGTGTTTGTTTTGCAATTGGGGAACCAAATGCGTTTTTCAGTGAACTGCAGACACCTATAAACCGAATGCAAACATGTCAGTAGGCTTCACTCCTGTAACGATGGTTTTTATGGTTCCTTTACGGGGAGTTCGTGGGCCTTTGGTTGAAAATGACCTTTGGAGGTTTTCTTCTGTGTCCTGTTTCAGCATTTTACACTACTTCTGATATAGCTGACTTTCTGGGTGATCGCCAGTAGTTCAAAAGATCATGCAAGGACACTCATTGATACATATTTAATTCCAGCATGGAGAGTTGCTTCATTGTCTAGTTTCAAAAGGAAAACTTGTTACATTATAACTTGGTATATCTTGAGGAATTCTCTTTTAACTCAAGGTTTTGCTCCTAGTTAATTTTCATTGACTGGTGACTTTAGGTATTGCCCTGAATGTCGAAATGATGCAAGTGAGGTGGTTTTAGCAGGCGAGAAATTAAAAGAAAGTAAAAAGAAACAAAAGATGGCATCTGCTAATTCATCTTCACGAAGAGACTGGGGAAAGGTCAGTTTAAAAGTTGCTGTTTTTGTTGTGAAGAATAGTGTATGCGAGTTCCTCAATTCTTGGCTGATCGGTGTTGCTCTTTGCAACAGGGTATGGCATGTGTTGGTCGCACGAGGGAATGTACCATTGTCCCCTCTAACCACTACGGACCCATTCCGGGGATTCCAGTTGGCACCATGTGGAAGTTCAGAGTTCAGGTATGAAACTGAATCCTGGAATGAGACACTGGAAGGGAAAAGGGGGTTGAGAGAAGTCTTCTACAGAAAACCTGAAGCTGTTATCTCCGAGCACGTGTTGTTGGAGGTGTGCCTGCAGGCAGGAAAGAATTCTGACTTTGTCTACAGCACGTGCTCTATAATTAATGTTGTGGGCATTTCAAAGGTTTATGCTTTTTCAGTAATATCTGCAGTGTCGTAAAATTCTTGTTTTCTTTAATAAATAATTGAGGTGAGAGACTCAAATTTCAAATCTCCATCAGAAAGCCTTCCATGTGGTCAACTTGCTGAGACACCCAAATACTTATTTTTAAAAACTTTCAAAAATTTCAAGACCAGCAGGTAGTCACCTTGGTTGTAGCCTCTCGGGAGTAATTGCCTGCAAAGTTCTACTTTTTTTTCTTCTTTTTTCCTACCTGACAGGTGAGCGAGTCTGGTGTTCACAGGCCCCACGTGGCAGGCATACATGGCAGAAGCAACGATGGTGCCTATTCCCTGGTGCTGGCAGGAGGCTATGAAGATGACATAGTAAGTGACTCCTGATTACTCGTATTTGGGCACCAGCCTAGCTCCTTGTAGTTAACACAAGGACTTAATTACTTCTTGCATTCTGTATGAGACATTTCCTCATCTAGATGTTACTTATGCTCTTCAGAATAAAGCTAAACAAAGGAAAACTGCAATACAGCAGCATGTGTCAAGCTGAGAAACGAGGTCAGATGAATTCAATTTAACATCTGCATGTTCAGCTCTCAGTCTGGGAACCCTTAGCTGCCTTTCCAGGTTTGCCATTTCATCCACAGCTTGAACAGAAAACTTTGCTGTATATTTTGACAGATCTTCCTGTGTTGGAAGGGTGTTAAGCACAAAACCTGGGGTAGAAGTGCTAATTCTGAACATACCTGCTCAGTTTTTGATATCTCTGATTAAAGCCAGTCAGGGTTAGGCTTAGCTTACTGCTCATTCTTGCAGATTATCAGTGCGTTGCTAGCTGTCCCCTTCCTCCCCCAAATGCCCGTTAAACCTCGTGGGAAACAGATGGCCACAAATGTAAAATATATCTGGATTGATGTTGCAAATTTAATTCTGCGTTACAAGGCCATGTGGTGGTGCAAATACTGAGACATAAGTTACATTATCTTTATTGAGAACATAAAATGTACTTGCAAGCACAGTCTGTGTGCAGGAAGCACTGCTATCTTGGCAGAGGTCTCTGCACTGTCAAGGTATGTGATGAGCGAGTTGCTACTCTGCCTCTTCTATGTTCCTCTTGGTAATAAAAGAGGATCTTAGCAGAGGATCCTAATTCTCAGGGAGAATTAAACAGAGAAATCAGGTTTTCCTATTTCAGAATAAAAGACTCTTCTCATGCTTTGTTTTGAATTATTTTGTGAATGTGTCAAAACCATCCGTATGTTTCAGGATCATGGAAATTCCTTCACATATACAGGGAGTGGAGGTCGTGATCTTTCTGGAAACAAACGTACAGCAGAACAGTCTTGTGATCAGAAACTCACCAATATGAACAGGTGGGTAATACTTAACATTCCATTCGGAAACCTAGTAGCTGGCAATCTGTCAATCTGGAAAATTCTTTAGCCAGTCCATGTCAAAAGAAACCAGCTAAGCAGGAAAAAACAAAACAAAACCAAAGTTAGGTCTCTGCCGCCCTGTAGGCTGCTTCTAGGCTATTTCTTCTAGCCCAAAGTAAAGGAAGTAGAACTGTAAGTGGGATTAGTGAAATCTAAGGAGCAGGGGGAAATTACTATAGAGATTTACATACTTTTCTGAAGACCTTTTGCAACTTTTTGTTTGAGCTGTCTTGGGAAAGAGGCTCATGCAAAATCTAAATTGGACTTGGAAAAGCTAAGCAGGCTCGATTCTTTTGGTTTGTTTGTTTACAAACTGTCACTTTTTACATACAAGTGTGTTTTTGTGTGGAGAGAGGATGACCCAAGCAGTTGCAGTGGGATAATGTAATGAATATTTAAAATACAGTCTCTAGTAAGGATGCTTAATAACTGTCTCCAGAATTCCTATCATACAAAAGATGCTCGATAGTATTATTTAAATTTAAAGCAAAACCAAAAGACTGGCTGCATTCTTTCCCCAGAGGAAATTCAGCATGGGCTTCTTTACCTGCAGCGTGGTGGGAGCTTCCAGGTTTTGGGCAGGCCGTTGCTGTGGCTCACTACCTGCAGCAGTGTATTACTCTGAACAGTGCAGCTAAATCTCTTATTAGATGGATTATCATGCATGCTATCATCTGTGCTATCCTCCCTCTGATTCTGGGGCAGTCTGTCTGGTAAATAATGACAATTAATCAACTTTCTGTTATAGAGCTCTGGCTCTGAACTGCAGTGCCCCCATCAATGACAAAAACGGAGCTGAAGCCAAGGACTGGAAAGCTGGAAAGCCAGTCCGAGTGGTGAGGAATGTCAAAGGAGGCAAACACAGCAAATATGCTCCAGTAGAGGGGAATAGATATGATGGAATATATAAGGTAAGAAGGATTTGTGTTCCTCTACTGAATTAGGGAAGGATGATTCAATTAGGATAAAGGAGGTTTTATAGTTTCTAGTGGACTTGCTTCTGTCTCCTTTTTAGGTGGTGAAATACTGGCCTGAGACAGGGAAATCTGGATTTCTAGTGTGGCGCTACTTACTTAGGAGGGATGATGAAGAACCTGCTCCTTGGACCAAAGAAGGAAAGGACAGGATGAAAAAGCTTGGCTTAACGATGCAGGTAATCCTTTGGGATGCTGCCATTCTTATTTTGTTGCGAGCCACACTGAATCTGTGCTTTCAGTGTAGCAGACAACGGCCCAAGCAGTTGATCTCTTGTTTAACAATACTTCAGTGATGATAGGAGAACTCTGAAAAGTTAACCCTGATATTAGACCTGCTCTGAGCAGGAGGTTAGATAAGAGGACCTGCAGAGGTCACCTTTCCAATCTGTAATAGTCTGTAAGTATTGGAATTGGCATGTTTGCACTGGATGATTTTTGTTTTGTTTCTGTTTTTCCTGTAGTATCCTGAGGGGTATTTGGAAGCTGTTGCAAATAAAGATAAAGAAAAAGAAAATAATGGGGAAGAGGAGTTTGATACCCCAGGGAAAGGAAAGAGGAAAAGGAAATCAGCAGGTTTGTGGAGTAGGCAAGTGAATATAGCAAGCCTTGTAGGTTTGGGGGTATTTTGCCTAGTTAATCTTCTGCGGTTGCTTTTTGTTTGTTCCTTTTAAGAAGTCACATCTTTCTTTCAGGTGGAGAGGAAAAGGTCATTTCCTCCCCTACAGGGACTCCAAAGAAAACTAAAGTTGAACCATACAAGCTGACATCTCAGCAAAAATCCCTTATAAAAAGCGATGAAGCCAATGAAAAACTGTGGAATGAAGTACTAGAAGCTCTCAAAGATGGACCGGTAGATGATGCTTTTTATTCTAGAAATATCGTCAATTAATTACTGTGCAATTACTAGACCTATACCTCTCGGCTGCCTTAAGAAATAATCTCTGAATACTAGCTACTTTTTTTCTTTCACTGTAGGTGTCCATCCACAGGATAAATTTATAGCACTGTATTTGAGGTCAGTTTAAAAAAAGATAGGGGCTTGTTAATGTGACATCTTCATTTTCTCCATGAACTTTGCAGGGAAAAAAAAAATATCAGGATGGCCAAAACAATCTCTTGCATTTTACTGCTTTTTTAGGTGTGCCTTTCAGTTGCTTTGTACGCTGTTCCTCCAGAGAGTGAGAAGTTGACTGAAACTTGTTTTATTATTACAGAAATTTCTAAGTAAAGTTGAAGAGGCCTTCCTGTGCATTTGCTGTCAGGAGGTTGTGTTTCGGCCAGTCACAACTGTGTGCCAACATAACGTGTGCAAGGTGAGTTATCTGGTACACTTCTACCAACTATAGCTTAGCAGCAATCCTTAAACTAACTAAATAGGAGATTTTATTGCCAATAGTTAGTCTGTTTTATATTGTGAAGGTTATATATGAAAACTAATGATTTGGCATTTTTTTAGCATATAAAAAGTCTGTGTTTTGTAGAAGTTACACTATGATATTGCTGTTATTTGACTTGAAGGATCAAGGGAGGCTCTGCCAGTGCTTCTAGGTTACACCACTGCACTTGCTGGCAGGGTTGCACAGTGTATGGTTTTCTTCAGTTTTCCCCAAAAACAAAGCAGAGACTTATTGCAGAATCCCTGTCTTTAACGGTGGCAGGGGAATTCTTGATCTTTGGTAGTACAATCGTATGAAATAGCAATACCATATACTTAAATACTCTGCCCAGGGCTAACACTGTCTTAAGAACATTACTGTGCTTAAGAAGAAGAGAGAAATCCTTGTTCCCAGCTGCCTGCTTTGCGTTGTTCTCAGCTGTTCCCAGTTCTAGTGAACCAAGACACAAAAGGCATCTCATTCTCCAACAGGGACTTACAAAATAAGCTAAATTGCATACCTCTGTTCCTTACCTGCTTTATTTTTGTCTTTCATCAGGATTGCTTGGATAGATCCTTCAAAGCTGAGGTGTACAGTTGTCCAGCCTGCCGTTATGATCTTGGCAAAAATTACACCATGCAAGTGAACGAAACATTGCAGACCATTCTAACTCAGCTCTTTCCTGGATATGGCAATGGACGGTGATTTTGTAAAGCACTTCTAATTTTTTTTGTTAAAATTTATTAATGGGTTTTCAATGGGCTTAATTTAAAGAAGTAGTCTCTGTGTTCTCCCAGATCCCTAAAAAGAGAGGAAAAAAAAAAAAGCTTAAAGTCTTCCTTGATTTTTAAAAAGAAAAGAAAAAAACAGGAACTATAAACTTCGAGAAATCTTCTCCTGTACATTTGTGGGTTTTGTTTTTGTTCTAAATGTGGCTTTTTTCCTGAAACCTGCCATTCATCAGCACAGACTCCACCTCCTATTCTCATTTTTTAAATTTAAAAAAAAATTTTTTTTTTAACATGGACTTACAAAATGCTTCCGGTAAGGCTGCTAACAATTGTGAAAGTTCTCGGAGTGCCCTTCACCCCTCCTTTCTTTCCTTGTCTCTTTAAATTCCCCCTGAACAGCTTGGTTGCTAGAACAATCTTCAAAGTTTGTGGATTTGGCCATAAGGGTTGATTTGTGTGTCGCCTTGGCAGCATTTTGATGCTCAGTTTGTACAAGATGGTACCTGGCTTATGTTCTATTACCACAAGTGGATATTGACTATTTTCAAATAACTATTTTTATATGTCTGACAGACTATCAAAAGCCATTTTTCTGCTAATCTTGTGTATCAAAAAATTAAAGCTGCTTGCGTATAACCAAGTAGTTGGAGCAATATGAAGTACTACCTCAGTTGGACTTTTCTCTTATTAGGGAACTATTTGTTCAGCCAGGTGCTGTCTTCTCTCCAGAAATGCCATTGTGGAATATACTAAAGCCATTTCTAAGTGCCTTTTGTCCTTTTTTTAAAAGACTGGGCTCTGAATCACCATATACGTTTTTTTTTGTAAGCACTGAATTTTAAACTTGGCAGCCGCATTTTACTCTTTGGATAAAATATAACACTGTAGCTGTATATGATTAGTATGGACTTGCAAACTTTCAGGTTTCCTCCTAATGCTAGCTGTATAATGGTAACATGACCTTTTTGTTTCGCTGCATTTCTACCTGGAAATGGAGAATAACCAATTCTGAATCTTTTTTTATGAAACATTTTGTTTATTGTACATGACACCAAGAAGGCCTGCTTTTGTGTATGGGTTGTCTTTTTCTAACATTGCCAAAGTTTGCAGTTTAATACCTCAACATGACAGGGATGTTTTAATCACACTTTACTGCAGACAGACTGGAACAAATGTGCCTGTTTTTGGATTTCTTAACTCTTACCCTTTTTAAATTTATAATGTTAATATGTTAGGGAAAAAACGTTTTATAGGATTTTTGCTAATTTGTCAATTTTTTGTACAATGTGTGAGTTGAAGTTCTCAAAATAAATATCTTTTCAGATTAAAGTGTTGACTTTTCCTTTTCCTCTCTTTCTCTGCCTTCTAGACCTATTCACTTGTGAGAGAATTTATATTTGTTCCATTATGCTAATTATGCTAAGACATATTTTTTTCCACATTTGAGAGGCTGTGAAAAGAGAATTTGCTGTTAAGCAATAGTAAGATGCATGTTTGGCTTAAAAAGACCAAAAAAAAAAAAAAAAAAAAGTGAAAGGGGAATCTCCAGATCTTTTCTTTACCTTTTTAGAGAAACTTATGGTGTTAGTGCTTTGGAAATGTAAATGTGAAGTGGGAATCTGAATTGGCTGCATATTTAATGGAGAAAAAAATGTTCAACTGCCATGTCATGTGTCATATAGAGATGTTTATAGCAGCTCGTATGAGCATTCATATCAACATCTCAAAAGGGAGAAATCGAAACATTCAGTTTTCCTAGACAAATGCAGCTTAAATAAATGAAGAACCCATGCAGGCATTAAAGATGTTGGAAATGAAAGCTGTGAAACTGTACAACTGTTACTTAATCTGCCCTCTTTCAAAGCAGTGTATTCTCAGGTCAGTGTTAGCTTCAGAGTAAACTTGCACATTTCCAATTTCTGCTGTTTCTACTGAAATTGCCCTACTTCTCATTATAAAGTGTAATGGCAAGAATTTGGGTGCAGGGGAAAATGAGCATGGGTGTGCTTAAACAGAAGGAGAATTTGTTGCAATTACTTCCTTACTATGTTTTTTTATTATTATGTGGAATTTGGAAAACAAAACTTATTTTCCTACATGCTCTTTCAGTCTTGTTTTCTGCTTTTTAGTGTTTATTTACCATAAACTAGAACTTCTAGCTAGGGAATTGCTATCCTGCTTTCCAGACAGAGTACAGAATCTATGATCTGGAAATTTTAAAAAAATGCCCCAGCACTTCTTTACCCTGCCAGGCTTCCACAGCTGTGTAATTGCAGTAGGTAGGGAGAGGATTTCCATCGCTGGCACCTGGTGCTGCAGGCAGGGAGGGCAACCTGTAGCTTCAGCATCCTGGCAAACCCTGCAGGAAGAGGGGTAAAAGGTGAGTAGCCTTGTCAAAGCCTCCCAGCCACCAACCCCTCCAGAACAAGCCCTGCAGCCAGAGCAGGGGCGTTAGAGGTGGGAAATGGGAATTAACCTACTGCTCCTAATGAAGGAGCTGCCAGGGATAGGCACCAGTCAGTGCTGTGTTGCTAGCTGATGACTAATATATATATATATATTTATATATATCTTTTTAAAGCTCCATGACTCAAACAATTAGAGAGAACCGGTACCTGAGAAGGGAGTGAACCAAAAACTGCTACCCCAGTTTTATAGAGCTTGACCCCGCACTCGCTGAATTTCTTTTCCCTTTCTATTGTAATTCCACTACGTAATGTCTTTATCTTTTTCTAATTGCGGGGCTGGTGCCAAGGCTCTGATCTTGCCATAACTTAAGCATAACATAAGCACCGTCCAGGAACAGCTCGTGGCTCAGGGAGGAGGATTTACCTCAGGCAAGTCTGGGGGCCAGAGGCCTCAGGAGGCGGGTGGCCTTTTCCCGGCCCTGAGGGGAGGACTATGGCGAGGTTGAGGGCGAGCTGGGCCCCTGAAGCCCAACGCCCCTCGGCTTTGCCCCTGCTGCCCCAGCCTGAGGAGAGGCCGCTTCCCCCCGGGGCCTCGAGGGCTGCGGTGATGGCGGAGCGAGTCCCTGCCCCGCCGCCATGAGGCGCTGCGCGGGGCGGGGCCTCCCGCCCCATTGGCGCAGGGCGCCCGCAGCGCCCCCGCCCCCGCGCGCTGCTGTGCGGCTCCTCACGTACGCACCGCCCTGCGCCCCAGCCGGAGCGCCGCGCTGACGGGCACCCCGCGCCGCCTATCGCCGCCTGCCTGGCCCCGCTCTCGCCCAATGGCAGCCGGGGGGAGGGCCACTCTCTTCCCTAGGCCGTGTCCTATTGGTGGGAAAGGGGCTGAACGACGCGAGCACGGCTGCCTTGCCCTGCCTGGTGGTAGGCGGGCGGCTGCCCCGGCGCTCTCCGCCAATCACCGGGCCCCTTCGCCTTGTTGTTCGCTGCCTGGTAGCACCATAGGCCGCGGCGGCCGCCACTCAAGGGCGGCGCGCCCAATGGTGGCGGAGGTGGCGGCGCCGGCCGCCAATGAGCGCGGCGAGGGGGCGGGCGGCAGGTGCTGGCCGTGGGGTATCGCCGATATCGCCCCCGCCGCCCCCCTCGTCCGCTCTCTGCCCCCCGCGCCGCGGTGACCGGGAGCCGCGGGGCCGCCGCCGGGCCGCGCCGCCGCCTCAGGTACGGGGCGGCCGCCGC